>OMKZ01005179.1:3607-15147 GCA_900302535.1 Neoniphon sammara
TTTTTTTTTTTTTTTTTTTTTTTTTAAATGGGTGTCCTTCCCTTTTACCTAGAAATAAATTAATTTGTCCAGGCTATACTGCAAATTCAAATAATTCTGACCCCCAAATATCTACCTGAATTACATTTACATATCCAAGGCCACTGAAACCTCAGGTACTGTTGGAGCTCAAACCAGTGTGAGTTGTTATCTAAGAAACCAGTAGAGCTTTCCTTGAAATAATCCCACTGGCAATAATCTCCCATGTTCAGGAAAATGCAGATTATCGTGGGTCTGACATACTGGTTGTACCATGCCATCTGCACTGACAGGCACACTCGGTACCAACCCCGCGCCCCATCCTGCTCCAATCTCATCCAAATAATCTGACATGTTGACGTCCTCTGCCAGGGAACTGCAGAATTTAGGAGAGGGACACTGAGAGGGAAATGAGTTGAGGTGGAGGGGAGATTAAGGTGACTAAAATGGCTATCTATCCCTTTTTAATGTATGCAGTGTCAAGACTGTGTGTGAGTGAAGAGAGGAAGTGTGAAAGTGTGTGTTTGGTACCTTGTTGAGGGGTCAGTGGGGCTGGCACATATCCACCTAGAGAAAAGACACATTATCAAAGACAAGAAAGAAGGAGAGATTTTAGTTTAGAGATGGTGCCAATGGATTAATGATCAAATGAGCCCGCTTTGGATCTGTCACAGTAGTTGACATTTGTAAATGAAAAGTTTTCCTGGACAGGATGTGTTAAGGAAGAACTGCTGACACTGGATTAAATCTCCATGGCATATTGTTCTCCAGCTACTGCTGTCGCATACCTGCATGATCCAGAAATGCTCTCTTCTGTATTTAAATGACCAGATATCACACAGAAAATAGTATTTTTCTGTTTTGCATTAAAGGCATATACACACTCTCAGAGCAGAGTAGAGAGAAAGAGCATTGAAGCTGCTGAATCTCAGCGAAATGAGCTTTGACATGGACAACACAGCATAATTTTCTCAACATTTGTTTTGCAAATGACAGGGAGACTGTGAATGCCATTTTAATTTGCTGGACTGTCTAATGTCATCCAATTAATTCCTGCAATGGAGGCTCAGGAGAGAAAAATGCAGTCCATGGTCATTCAAACACAATTTAATTCCCAAGTGCAAAGCCAGCCTCAGATGTGGATGTGTTATTACCAAGTTGAGTGTGAGTAATTTGAAATAAAATGTTTTTATTTTGTGTTAAATTTGAAAAGCCCTTAATTAAAATTTGATCATTTCACTTAAAAAGGGACAAGTGAATATAAAGAATTTCCCTCATAAATGCACATAATAAGAAATTTATGTATATTCAGAACCAAATTCATTTGTAGCATCATAAAAACTGAGGGCTTTTCAAATTTAATCTGAAATTAATAGCTGTACCACCAGATTGTAAAATGGTACAATGAGAACTTGAGCCAGAACCAAACCCACATGGTGCAAAGTGTGCAAAAGCTGCAGTCGCATGGTGTAAAGGTGAAAGTGACCGGCATGAAAGGAAGGAGAGTGAGAGGGGCTCGAGGTCTTAACATAACTCGTCAAAAAATAGCCATAAAAGTAGCTTTTGACCATGTGGTTTCCTCATCCTTTACTGGATTCCAGGAGTTTTAACAATAAATTGGGGAAGGTGGCACTTCCTTTGATTCTTCAGCAGTTCCCCTCTCCCTTTCTTTTCAATGTTAGCACAACAGGGGAAGCGATTGGTCAGTTTGCCTGTCAACCCGTTTCTCCAGCTGTGTTACCTGTCTGTCGGCAGTTGGGCATTAATCCGCCTCCTGATCCAGAAACAGGGATGAACAGTTAAAGAATTCATCTGCGCTCTACACTCTGGCCTCTGTGGAGGCATGTTTTGATGCCAGCTAATTCACTGCTGTTTGCCTTTTGGTAACAGTAAAAACAGTTTTTCCCAAATGAATGGTTTGTATGATGAATGACGATGGTTGAAATGAAGATGGAAAACACTCCTGTGAAGTGTAATACTATACATCATCATCAAGAGTCAGTGGTAGATAATAAGAAATTATGTCAAACGAATAGTTTTTAAATGGCAGTTTATGGTTCTTTTTTCACCAATTTGTCTGGAGAGTAGTCACCATCTAACACCTCCACTAACCAGCAACCCACCCTATCTCTCAGGATTTCACGGTAGCAGAATTTTGGTAGTTGATACCAGCATTAGTGAAATTATCCGATTTTTGATCTGATTTGATATCACGGCAAAACCAGAAATCCCTTTCAGCTCACACTCCTTCATTTAAATACTTTGTAGAAACATTAACATAAACAGCAACCTGATGTGCTTCATGGATTTAAAAAATACATCAGAATAAAAACAGAGTTACAGAGTGAGGTATCGTTGCATTGATATGACAGATACTAAAACACTGGTATTGGTATTGTTTTTAGAATTTTGTTATTAACTTGGCACCTAATTATCAATTCTTGTGACATCCCTGCTCACCTCCATTTGATAAATGGCTCTACTGTGTCTCCTTTTAGTCACTGCCATTGATTTATAGCACGATGGATGGCCCTCAGGGGTCACTCTGCAGACTGTTGTTCACCACTAAACACAGGACCCTGAATATTATGTCTGGAGTGGCTGAGTCCATGAGCCACTAGTTCATCGGTTAAAAAAATCTATGTCAGCAAATATACGTGTGCACAGACACAGACACAAAGGGAGAATCACTGTACCTGGGTAGACCTGCTGTGGGTAATATCCTCCATAACCAGGAGCCACACCTCCTACACCTGAAACATCAACACAGAGACTCAACACATTCATCAACAAAAGAGCATCACTGTGTATACAGTATTGACAGAATAGTTACACTGTTGTCATGAAATCAGTTCAAAACAAACGAAAGGAGCGAGAAAAACTATTGCAAACCACAAGGTCTTAACACATCCTGCACGTAAATAGTGAAAATACAACCTAACAGCACTTAGACTGGTAATACGTGCAGTGAATATGTCAACCAGACCTTATTTACAAGCAGCTAATAGAGTTTGTTCTCCATTGGACAAACTGTGTTGGCATCTGAGGGAAGTTGTGCCATCTGCGGTAGCATATCACACAGGCAGCGTGATTGGCTCTGTTTCAGTAAAAATCTCTCTGACCACTGGGAGGAGGATTAGGGCTACGAGGCTCTCTGACCAGCCTGTATCTCTGGGGCTGTGAGAGGAGGCTGCAGGCTGCACGATTATGTTCATCCCTCACTGATGGCGACAGGGAGAGGAAGAGGGGCAGGACCAGAAAGTACACTACACAAAGAGTGGAAAATGTTTTCTGCTGAAATGTGCATCCTACAGATCCACTAGTGTGTATTTTTTGGGATTAAAAACTGTCGTCTTTGATAAATGTAAAGAGAGAAAGGGAGTGAAGAATATTCAACAACGCATGCAGTGGTGCTCCACCTGGTCTGAGAACGCCGCCAGCTCCAAGACTGCCATAACCTGTTGAAATGGAAAGTGAATAAACCAATCATAAAAATAAAATCATAAAAAAAGCAATTTACATGTGGTCTTGAGCAATTTCCCTTTGAGGATCAATAAAGTTTTCTGAATCTGAATCTGATTCTGAAAATCTGTCTATCCATTAAAATATGCATGAATTTTGATTCACTTTACAGTGACTTATAATCATCTTTATGTCTCTGTGGCTGTTGTTGCCTCGCCTGTGTTTACCAGTATACAGTAGATGGGTGTTCAGGCACCCCAAAGTGACACATAGCCACTGGCTCAGCTTATGTCACTGTACCAACCTCATCCAACTTCCCCTGGCAGAGAACTGCCGTTACAGGGCAGAGCCCTCCAGAGGATTATGCTATCTTCAAAGTCACGCTTTGATGTTGTAAAAGCCGTTACTAACAGTAATCAGTCTCCAAAGGGAAATGCTGTGTGTTGCTGACTTCCTCCATTCGTTAAACTCAGGTCTTAACAGTACTGGAATAGAGATCGCTATCTGTCCTGAATGGAGCTCAAGAGTCATGAGATGGATTTTGTAAAATAGTTACATTGAAAGTAGAAACACAAGCATAGAGTATAATAAATTATTCTGCTTCATGGCTAACATGGTAGATTTGTCATGCTATTGCCACTAACACATGCAGCTTCACTCTATCCCTTCTCAGGCTCTATGAAATAAATGGTTGTATCATACTTAAATACATATTTTGAATTCTAGTCTGTTTCATTTTTTTCATCACAGTGTATGGGAAGTGTTTCCAAATCTGCATTTGATGCTAAAACCAATTTATTAGATACAGTATTCACCCTGCCTTGCTGGAATTTCATTGAGATTAAAAGGCAGAGCAGAGTGGAATAGTAAGTAGGGAGATTATTATTATTTAGTATGTAGTTTATTATTATTATCAGTATTACTACTATCATTACTGAAGGGGTTTTGTGGAAAAATGACTAAAGTATCAGGGTATCTGCCCACAGGAACACAATGATACATGTGTTGTTCCAGCACCTGGTTTGGGTGGCTTAGCTCCTGCACCAGCACCAATGCCTCCCGTTCCAAGCCCAGCAACTCCAGGATACGTCAACCCACCTGTCACAGTAGACACAAGACTGGCTTAGACATGCTGATAAAGAACCGATCTTACAAAAAACATGACAAAATAACTTACACCTACAGCTACCTATCAGAAGGATTGTAGGCTGAAGAAAGAAAGACTACGTTCAGCACATCAGGCTAGTCCCCATATTAGAAATAGTTTTCTGTTGGCACATATTAACAGAACAGTCCTGTCTTTGAGTGTCACTGAGGAGACAAGACAGTTGATGATGTAAAAAGCGCTCCCATCTCAAGCACCAGTTGTTTTGCTTTGACAAAATGCCCGGCTGGCATGTCATCCCTGATACTGTGCCCTGTACAGAAACTGTTATCAGCACACTGGCCATTTCCTCTGCAGAGGAAGTGCAGAGCGATGGCATCTCTCGACTAACCGTCACTTTGAGCAGGAGGCAAATTTATTTTATTCTTTTTTTTTCCAAGTTGGGGGAACATTGTGTATGAGTGCTGTCAACCTCCTCCGCTCTCATACATACCCTGTCCATAAACTTGACCATATGGAAAGTATCCCCCTGAATCATGGTGACAAAGAAAAGCAGCTTTATTTTCTAACAAGTGACCTAATCTTCAGGGACTGGGTCATTCAAAGAATGGTAATGATGATAACATACTAACAACATTATAACAAAATTCTCAGTCCAAAAAATCAAATTGAACAGCTAGAAATAAAAAACAGGAAAAAAAAAACAATAAAATGTGATTTTAAAGTAAACTGAGGGATTAAATTGTACTTTATACTTTAATGGGATCGTCATTAGCTAGCACCCCAGTCTAGTGTTTCTGGGGTCCATAAAAGCACATTATCTTTACATGTTAATTGAAATCACAGTGTTCTTGATGTTAAAGAAATCTGTAGGTGACTTTCAGTATTCAAAGAGTAGACAGTTATAATTCGAACCTGCACCAGGTCCAGCTGCCAGCGGGATGCCTGCTCCTCCCGCTCCACCCACAGCTACAAAAGGCATGAAACAAGGTGTGAGCCTACAGATGACTTCACATGGGACTTATTTGGTGGATGAGCCCTGGATTGCAAGCCCCTTTAGGTCACGTGAGAATCAAATTCAAATAAGAAATCACACAATGGGTTTGTGAACCTTTGAGTTGTTTATAAGAGGAATGCAACTGGGCCATCACATCACATAATTAATGAAGCTCACTGGTCTATTTTTTAAGGTGTTTCTCTATTTTCTCACACTCCTCTGAGTGTCTTGTAATTGTTTAAGTATTACTTAAACATTACTTTTATACATCTGATGTTGTCCAATAAATGAGTGACAAATATGGCTTATCACACACAGGTACACCCACCCACTCACCCACACACCCACACACACACACACACACCTGGGGGCTTCAAAGGCTTAGCTCCAGGCAGTCCTGCAACTCCAGTTCCAGCTCCATAGCCTGTGCCAACACCGTAGGGACCTGAAAGCACACAGAGGATGGGAGTGATTTGGACAGCCATGCCCTCTAAATATGTACACAGTGGGGCTATTACGCTTATTTAAAAAAAGCATATTTTGAGGTCATGGCATATCAAGTACTTAACACAACTGAAAACAGTCAGTCAGTGCAGGAGACTCACTTATGAAGCCTCCTCCATAGGGGTATAAGCCTGTTCCAACACCTGTCCCAACACCTTTAGGGTAATACAAAGAACACGATAGACTGAAAGTGAAGCACCAGTAAGTAGCAGACAACACATTACGATTAAGAAAGTGTGTCTGCTCTGGTCAGAGGTTTCATTCTCTCCATTGTTACTTCCCCCACTACAACACAATGTCCTGCAAGACCTTCCAATGAAATCCACAGCCTAATAATATTTATATTTATAGATCCTTGCCATGCAAAAACTGGAGAAACACTGACAACTAATACTATGGGTCTATTTCCTAATTCTGAGTGCTAGTCTTTTATCCAGGCTCCAGATGGGTTTGAAAAGTATGTTTAAGTAAAGGAAACTTGTGAGTACCAAGGAATTTGCGATTTTAGGTGCAAAAGAGTCAAACTCACAATAATCTTAAGGTATATTAGGGCAAGCTTGTATCCTATGTCTGTATCCTATGTCATATCATATCATATCATATCATATCATATCATATCATATCATATCATCATGGTCACCAAATATCAGTTCTTACTATAATGGACAGTTGCTAGTTCATGGGTGTATACTGAATTATTTCCCTTTACAGTAAGATAAAGGCCGCATACAGCAGGTCTGCTCCACTCTCTGCCTTGATTTTTTTAACCTCAAATCCATTTGATCGTGCATGTGTTCAATAAATTATGCTAACAAGCTGTCTGCACATTTACTGATGTATCTGCATCTGCATAAAAGTGCAGAGTGGACAAAATACACAAAAATTGCCAACCTGTAGATGCACACAACTGATGACTATTCAGTCAGTTGGGGTACAATTAGGTAGAGAAAGGTCTGACGCAGCTTTTTATTGGATATCAACCACTAGTATTATTGATTCAAGTCGCATCATTAATTCAGCTGTCTACACAGAATGTGAGCAGAATAGAAGTGAATGGAACAGAACACAACAGAATAGAATGGAATAGAATAGAATAAAAAAGAACTTGATTGACCAACCTAGGCTGAAAATTTGTCTTCAGTCTCACCTCAGACACAGTAAAACATAAATAAAAAGTATAATACAACTTTTTAAGCCAAACCAAACCAAACAGAGATGTTGAGCACAACACAGGCTGACTCTTGGCTAACATCAACAACCCCCCATGAGATAAATACACTTGGGTGTGTGAAATAGGTTAAAGATCTCCACTGAGAAGATGAAACATTGCTGACAACATGAGGAAGCTTAGTATCTGACATACTGAATCTGACAGACTGAATGGAGCCAAGGTAAGTGTGTGTGTACATGTGTGTGTTCAATACAATAGTGATTGTCTCATTCACGAAGAGGGAAACTGGAGTCACAGTAACATTGAAATTTGCTGACACCCACTACATTCTATGATGTGAATTCAGTTTAAGTGTCTTGCAATCAGGCGAGTTGCAGTTGTGTTAATGTGTAATTAGAACCTTTCAGGAAACAGTTAGCTTTATGCAAATCTACAATCTTCTAACAGGTAACCATGATTCATACATGCAACTGTGTTACTGCACCCTTTGTGGGTTAATAAGTGAGACACTGATGTAAACAATTGCTGCTGTTGATTCATATGAATAAAAACCAGCCATTTCTACAATGCATAACAACATAATATTCAATAAGTGTATGGACAAATGCCTTAATCTTGACCTTTTGGTAGGGGATTGTGAAGATGAAACAGAGATTAATGCATGCCGTAAATTTAGCAAGACCATGGGCAAGAGAACTGAAGATTGTATTATATCATCATACTGTTATATCATCATCAGACTATCCATCCTTACCTGATGGTATGACCGGTTTAGGTGGTTTGCCGGCTGCACCAACACCAACACCTGAAAATATCAATGTTGTGTCATCAGTATCATCAGTGTCACAGACTGCAGTCGACTCAAACAAACATAGCGTAACATTTAAGTTTGTCCCCACCAAGTGGCTGGATTATGTATCATGTTAAATTTCAATCAAATAAAAGCTCTCAGGATAAAATAACGTGCGGTACTTGAATCAATAAGAAGTATACATTTTTGCCCACCTGAAGGCTGCTGCCCAACAGGTGCAACTAAATGAAAAGAGGAAGACAGTCACATCAAGAGAGACAGAGAGAGAGAAAGAAAGAAAAGAGAGAGAAAGAACAATGTCACTGAGAATAAATGGATAGACAGCACAGTAGTGTAAAACAAACATACAATACGCAAAAGTAAATAAAAACTGCTCTCACCACCAGAAGGAGCTGGAAGACCTGCCCCACCTACAACACAAAAACACAAGCACATCTTGGACTGTATCCCATATCTAGCCTTGCAGAAATAATTCAAGTCAAGTCATTTTATTGCTATAACACATTTAAAACAACATGAGCTAACCAGAGTGCTTTACAAATTGAGACTAAAGAAAACAAGATCAGCACAACAGACAACAAAAATCATGCATGTACACGAGCAGAGAACAAGTTAAGACCAATAAGTAATGTAAAAATTAGTAAAACAACCAGTTATAAAACCACATGTACTAGCAGTAATTTAAGAGCATTCAGAAGACAAAGAAAAGAGGCCTTGAGCCTTGAACGACGCAGCAGAGGGGGCAGATCTGATGTGGTGGGGCAGTTTGTTCCACAGACTGGGGCCCGCAACTGAGAAAGCGCAGTCACCCCTGAGCTTCTGCTGAGCCCGAGGGATGACCAGAGGTGACTGGTCAGAGGACGTGAGTGATCTTGGTGGGATACAAGGAATTAGAAAGTCAGATAGATAAGAGGGAGCCAATCCATGAAGTGTTTTAAAAACAAGTATTAAGACTTTATATGCTCTCGCTTGCGGGAACCAGTTAAAAGCCTGGCGTTCTGCACAGGCTGCAGACGAGGGAGTGAAAACTTACTGACTAACATGTACAAGCGGTTACAGTATTTGAGGTGAGAGGTAATAAATGCATGGATTACCTTTTCAAAATCTTGGAATGACAGGAAGGATTTTACTTTTGCTAAGGCTCACAGTTGGAAAAAACTGCATCTCACCACAGAATTTATCCGTTTGTAAAATTTAAATCAATCAAATTAAAAATCACCCCAAAGTTTTTTTTTGCATAGGACTTCACAAAGGATGATAGTGGGGCCAGGATTCCACACAAAATGCAGGTGTTGCTCAGTTTTGTTTTGTTTTGTTTTTCAGATAATTTCAAAATTATATATGAATAACTATTTTTCAGGTTGGTTAATGGGAAATGTTAAATATGATATATTTTAAATATTTTTTTGGCTATTTACCAACACTTGTTCCAGCTGTGAAATAAAAGCAAGGATTACAAAGTTTAGCAAGCATCTGTGTATATTATGTTGTACTTTAATTGCCATGTGCAATAAGACAATTCATTGAAACGTATTTCATATTTACTACTTACCACTAGGTTGAACAATTCCAGCTCCAACTGTCAAAACAGTATGTTGGAAAAGGTTATGATAAAGTACAGTATTAAATAAAGTAAATTCAATAAATAATAATAATAACAATTAGAATAATAAACTTATTTATAAACTTACCGCCTGGTTTCACATGTCCGACGCAAGTGTACAGAGTAAAGAAAAGAAAGATTAGTTAAATTCTACTACAGTAACATAGCTTATCTTGTTTTATGCATTAGTTATATACATAGTTGGAATTAATGAAACTATAAAACAGCACTCAATTCTAAATGCTGAAATAGAAAGGAATGGGAATAACAAACAACAATAAATTGACGGCACACTCTCAGTATAATTCAGAACAAACATAAAAGAAAACATAAGAAACTGAAACTCAAGTCAAAAACAGCAGACATTCAAAACAACAATCTACTGAAAGGTAACATTCTAAAGCAGGGGCTTCCCAGTACGTAACCTACATATAAAATATGCACTGTAGATCAAATCCAAATACCATTTCACTTTGATGACAGCAATGATTTCAATTACATGAAATTTAAACACTAGAAATATTCCAAAGAAAAAACAATCCCCTGCTCTAGAACTTAATGTAAGACTACAGCTATTTGAAGAAAGGTGACTGAGTGCAGGCATCTACAATGTCAATATCTGCAAAATTGACATTCCAGCATCAAACTCAAACTATCACTACCTCTTAAAAGAGTACATATAATAAATAAATTATGACTTGCAATTATCCATAAATGTTAGCTATGGCAAGCATTAAGGGGATGCATCAAGCAAAGTGAGCTGTTAGTGAAAGGAAAAGCAGTGTGTAAAACAAATAGAAAAAACCTGAGGCCATAAGTAATTAAATATTTGGTGGGGCGCAGACAGGTTATATCAACACCTTTTAGAGCATTACATGACACCTGGCATTTCAGGACTGTTTGTCAGTGCAGCTGCCATGTTTAGATAAACTTATCTTCAGAGCGTACAATAAAATCCTTGATGAAGTGCTCTTGGCAGGAAACGCCAAATTCATTGAATGTTTATCAGTGTTATGTGTTGTGAAATACTGAAATAAGGAACTGAATAGTACCAGTACAAGACTTAAAATCCCTAAATTAAAGTTTAATAGTCAGAGACAGTCCAGTCAGTTATTTGAGAACATGAACAACACTCCTAGAGGCAGAATCAGAGTGCTAAGACTCAAACCTGTAAAGTGATTAAGATGCAAAATGTGGCTGCTGCTCCAAAGATAATGAATCGAAAAATGATTTTGCAGATCCACAGATTACTTGTTTGAGCTTTAATACCCAAATGAGCTTATAGACTATTATAATGTTATCAGTTCTGTTACAGAAAATACACCCTTATTTCCAGAAAATCTCTGAGTGACTCTCTGGTGTCTGGTCTGGGGAGAATTGCTCATGTTCACAACTACTGACTGGGATGTCCTGCACTTTTAGAATAATGTAATACAATTTGACAATTTGAATTGTTTTTCCAATTAAATGCCCCAGATTTCACTTCAAAGTTGAAGGTCGTTCATGCAAACAACAAGTCTTACTGGGCTGCGGGACCTCTGGGGCCTTGCCAGTTGTGGCAATAAGTGTGGGCCCTGCCAAAAGACAACACGTTCCATGTTCATCCATTGTGCTTTAAAACAGACATAAAGTGGGGGAAACCATAAGGCAGAAGCCATAGGGTGGACCTGGACACCGCCATGATGGGAGGGTATAAGCTAGAAGTGGTCAATAGCCGGTAGCACTAGCAGTACACACATGTCAGTTTTGTGGGCAGAGAAAGGGAGTGAGAAAAATGTACAGGGGGTGTAAGAATCGGGGCACAGTACTGGTGCAGTGGCCCCGAGGTGGAGTGCAAATGCCAGACAGTAGTGGAAATGATGTGGCGGG
>OMKZ01005183.1:3336-26599 GCA_900302535.1 Neoniphon sammara
TGCAGTCTTTTCTCAGCACACATTGGATAAATAAATTATATATTATATATTATAAATTTTAAGAGAAAAAGATGATTTATATTTCCAGTTTGAGGTCATTCTAAGTAGTGTCTCTCTACCGTCCAAGCTTAGAGCTGTGAATGAATCTATATATAGCCTGGCTGACCCCACACTGTGCTGTGTGTTGGCTTGTTTTCCATCCATCCATCTCCAGTGTCAGTATTTACCAATGCAACTATCTCTACCTTACCCAAAATTTTCTCAAGCTCAGTCTTTACCCTGACCTTAACCAAAGTCGTTTATCTTGCCTCAGCGTAACCATCAGCTAAACTTCTCATCCAAACAGGTTAAACGGTGTGTCCAATGTGTGGTGTTGTCAAGTTTTGTGGCAGAGGAGTATAATTTTCACATAATTTGGACCCATAACACGTAATCTCTGCTTCAGAGTTTGTGCTCATTTCATGAAATTTCATCAGACTGTGTTGAGGTAACCATATTACATCACCACAATGTCGTGACAATGTAACTAAACAATTAAACATTCATCATAGTGAAGTACTAACTTACCCTGTGAAAGTTAAATTCCAAGATCTGGAGCTGCAGTGTAACTTGGTAATATTGTCAGATGACGACAAGATAGCGATGGAGCTTGTCTTAAGATGTGGTAAAATATTGTATTTATTGTTAGTTAATAAAATTTCACTGATTATAACACCATTAAAATATAATTTAGAATATATCAAAATAATAAAAACTGTCAAGTGCCTTTGGTTTACAGACAGTGTAGTGAAACTAAACAAATACAAAATACTCATTAAAAAACAAACAACAGAATAAAACTATAAAAGCTACAAAAACAGAATAAAACAGTAAAAAATATGAAAATATAAAAGACAAAACTTAACCACAACGCAGAGTCAGACATTAGCTTATAGGTAAATATTCTGTAAACTGCCAATTAACATGATAGTTAAGACTGCTGATAGCAGCTGGGATAAATTAAGCTCTATTTGTGTGTTAAATGCAGACACCTGAAGACAGCCTGATGACGGCCTGAAAACAGCAACCTGAAGGCAGAGCCTCAAACTCCACAAAGTCCACATAACATACAGAGCACAAAACATCTCAAAACATCTCTCAGCTAGCAGACAGGGATGTTTATTATTTACAGCAGATGACAAATCTATAAATAAAAGTATACCATGAGTTTCACGGCCTTCAAGATGATGACACAGGAGATTATGAAAAGTCGGTGTGGCGTCTTCCAAACCTCACCCTGTCCTCCTGCAAACCTGCCTCACCTCCTTTTTGATGATCTTCTCAAATGTTTTCATTAGTGACGTGAGGGCTACTGGCCTAAAAATGTGTAATACTGTGGGATTCCTATTTTTAGCCACAGCCACAACTGTGACATGTTTCCAGAGCCGCGGTACCTTCTGCAGCTGAAGGGACTGCATAAAAATCTGTTGTTGTGCGCAGTTCTTATGTAGATGGCCCCAAATATCGCCTGCTGAACTCTGACGTTACTCTGCAAATGACTGGAAATTACCTGAGCGCCACCATTAGCTGTTCAGATCACCTTAGTTTTCTTTTTTTTGCATCTCATTTCCTTGTGTTGTAAAGTGTGGTTAAAACCATCACCAGTTATAAATTTATTCCCATTCCAAACAGTTCTTAAACTGTTACTTCTATACTTATTTTCAGTTATTCTCTATACCTCAAGTTGGCCTTTTTTGACAGAGATCAAAATGTCTCACTGCAAAGACAACAGCATCATTAAAGCCGGCCTCTTCTCCTATTCTATTATACAATCTTACTGGTGTCATTCAGTCATTTGCCCCACTTACATCTATTTTTTTCTATTGCTGTCTTTTTTTCCCCCTAATAACTGAGTGACACACATCGCCCTCCATTGCCACTGCCTTCCCTTCTGATTCCGTTCCTCAGAAAACCTTACGATGATAAATTGTTGCAGCGGGCATCAATAAGGTCACAGTCGTGTCCCAGCACTTTCACAGCCGCTTGACTGATGTTAATGTAATCTGGATTGTTCTTGGGCCCAAAAACTGTCACCAAAAGTTCACCCACAGGTGACATGGGAGCTCAATTAGTCACAGAGCACTCAACTCAAAACTATAAGAGTGTAAATGATCTAATATTGCACATGAAGAGAAGGAAGGGGCTAAACATTATGTACATTTTAATGTCTCTAGGGACAAGTGCAAGGGAGAAACAGGCCAGGAAATGAATGCCCAAATCATTATCATGGAATTCTGTAAGATGTAAAGTAGTCAAATATTTGTAGATTATGTAAGATTATTTTATATTTGGGTTGGCAAAAGTAGCCAGAGATACAATAAAATGCTGGTCGGTATGCCAGTGAAATAATATAAATCTCATGCTGCATTGTTTTTTTTAGATTAGGTTTGGGAAAACTGTTAAATCAACATGAAAATAGCTTATGTTAAAGCTTGTTATAATAATGACGAGTAAATAAAATTTTCCATAATGGTCTTCCTGCTCAATATCTCTGATTTGCCCTCTACCCAGACAGAAACTTATAACTCCCAACTCACAGTTTGGCCTGACCGCTGACCAGCGTGTAGAAACAGCTGGCCGCAGATGTACTTTTAATTGGGTTTAGATGCATATTGTGGCGGTACTTCACTGACTCTCTCTATAAACCACGACAACCCGCAGAAGACCCCACCAAACTCAATGTGAAAAATGTGGAAACATGGGGGGAAAGCATAGAAGCGGTGCACACTTTTTCACGGCGCTGTATCTCAGTAAGGAGGAAAAGCCTGCAGCAGCGGGGATAAGCCTGTAGATAAGTCATAGCAGATGTTTCGAAGCACTGAAGCACGCTGCCTCCTTGTCACAGGAGGAAGGAGGCAGGAGAAAAAACTGACTCCACTTCACATTCCCCTTCATCAGTAGCCTTTGATGAAATATAGAGAAACAAATAGAAACAAATATACAGAAAAAAAACAACAACAAAAAATCAACAAAAGGGACAGCCATCTAGCCAGACATCTTTTCATCTCCAGACTGACAAGTGTCCCATTGTAGTCATCCTTCAGCGCTACTTTGTTGTTGTTGTTGAAAGCAACTCTTGGTTGGTGCTATCAAAGGCGTGAATCACAGAGCTGGAGACAGCCAGGTGCCTTTCATATGAACTGCTGCATGCATGCTCATGTCTCACCTCGCCTCTGATTGCATTCATGCTTCTGATCAATGGAGACCGACATGCAGAGATTTCCCTCACATAAATGCACTGAGTTCAGTGTCTGCGTGGGAAAGAGCGCGTTGTGTGATGTGAATGGGCAGATGGTGAGAAGAGTGTGGCTGAATGTTATTAAAATGTATGAATGCAAAGAGAGGGACTCCACTATTCTGCTTAAACTTAAACTAGAAACTACTACTATGAAAAAGCCATTAAAAAACAAATAAACAAACAAAAACTAAAAAAAACAAAAAAAAAACAAAAACTGACAAACCAAGAAAAAAAAATCCTCCAAACCAAACTAAACCAAATCAAACCAAGCCCCCAAACAATAACAAACAAAAAAACACAAATCCAAAAAATAAAAACAAAACACAACAAATATAGCCCAAAGACAAACCAAATCAAGCCAAAAAAGAAAAAAACAACAACAAAAACAAATCAAAATACAAATAGCCCAAACCAAACCAAGCACAAAAAAAGAAAAACTAAACAAAGTCAAAAAACAACAACCAAAAAGAAGAGTAACCAAACTAAACCAAACTAAAAACCTGACTCTCTCCAGCTACCCAGTTAACACCTTTGTGGCAACGTGTCCAGTGTGTGTTTTATGTCAGACTAGTCGTGATACAAGTAAAACCTGACATATTAGTAAAACGCTAAATCAGGGTCTGCTTCTTTTACCAGAAGCTTAAAAGTGCCACTGAAGGAAAACAAGCACAACAAATCTGAACAGAGCTGCTGTATGTGTCATCTCTCTTGGCAAACACAGCTACGGCTCAACGTGCATTGATCAACTGTGGAATCACGTGCTGACATGTTAGTTATTAAAACATTTGCAGTTGTTGGGTCAACTAGCCTGAGACCACAAAAGGCGCTTTCACACTCATTCTCATTGCAAGGTGAAAAGGTGATTTTAACCCTGGTCCGGGGTTGAAATCTTTCAAACCCAGGGTGAAAAACGTAGTGTGCAAATGAGTTGAGCCCTGTGTTGGCAGCATTCAGAGGAGCAGGTGGTAACAGCTGACGTTACCGTGACAAGAGAGAAAGTGCTATATCCTTCTCTTGGGATAACGGTATTAGCTGGTTAATAAAATAGCTAAAATGTCAAGAGCGATTTGGTCTGACGGTGAAGATACTGTCACTCAAACAGGCTTTCTACCACAATGATAGGCTATAGGGTTTTCGGGTTACCATGGTTACACACTGTTCTCGGTAATCTAGATATCTAGACATCATATTTGAGGCGTTATTTTAACATGCATATCTCTTCAACGTGGGTTTAAAATAATAAGTGTGAAAACACCTTCTCTGATGGGGTGAGTGTAAATCTGTGGGTGAACGATTAAAACAAACGGCAAAAGAAGCAGGAGTGAACTCAGGGTTTTTTTTTTTTTTATAATGTTTTACTTTTATTTTCCTTTTATCACTGTGTAAAGCACTTTGGTCAATGACTGTTGTTTTAAATGTGCTATATAAATAAATTGACTTGACTCGAGTTATAACATTTCCATAACAGTTCATCAGCAGTGAGCCAGCCTTACTGTACCTCTTGCTACGAAGAGAACACAGCTCGCCTACAAAGGTGCGCTAAGTGTACGTTTAAGTTTGTTGGTATGTTTGTGTGTGTGTGTTTCTGAGGGCACCTTTGTGTCTGCCCCTTAGCTCGAGCAGTGGCTCTTTTTACCAGAAACAAAGATTTCAGTATGTAATGAAACCATTTGGTACACTGATCCTTTGCCATTAAGACTTCATGGGTTGTGATTTGGGAGAGGGAAAGTCAATTACAGAAATGGAGTGAGCCCGGAGCTCAGCAAAGCCTGGCTCTATGGTAGTAATTGCACACGTATCATATACCTTTGAACACAATGATGAGGCCAGGAAGGAGAAATATTTGGTAAAAATCCAATTGGGGAACTTTTCAGAAGGACATGGGGGTAAAAACTAGCATGCTGCAGCTGAAAGGGAGAGTTGTTCTGTCCCCTCATGAGTCACAATCATGCATTACAGTTTTTTTTTTTTAATTTTTTTACAATCGGTTACCGGCATTTCTCCATACTGAGTTCACTTTTTCAAAACTCTTCACACAGTTAGCACAACAGCGCTCCACGTGGACCAAACTGTGAATCATTGTTCATTACTTTGACGCATTCAATTACCACAGATTTCAAAATTCTTCAGCTGTTTCTCACTCAAACTCAACTACCAGAAAAACTTCATGTATCTCCAGCCCATTTTACAAATGTGTGCATACACTATTTTCAAAACTGGTAAACTCAAAGAAAAAATCTGACAAAAAAAAAAATTGATTCAACATCCTCTGTCTAAGGTCAGAGGTAAAGACTGTAAAGCCCCCTGATGCAAATTTGAAATTTGTGATTTTGAGCTATACAAATAAATATTTACTTGACTTGACAGATCAAGCTGCAACAACAAGTCATACAAAGATTAGCGGGAAATACAATATATTATAGACATGCGACTGCCTTTCAAGATGCACCGCTCATGAGCAGTGTGTTACTTTGTCATTACTTCTGAAGTGATACTTCATTGATCCCTGTATGGAAATCTCTCCTCTCTCACTCCTCTCCACGTGGAGGTCAAAGCACAGGGTCGGCTACAGGACAGAAACCCTGCAGCGGGTGGGAATACAGCATCTTGCTCAAGGACGCTGCAGCAGGGTGGCTGCTCTGTGACATGGGAGCTCCACTAAGGTCCTTCCAGTTAAAGGGCAATCACTAAACTGAGAGAAATTGTACCCAAACCCAAATTATAATGAATAAAATATAATAGGTGTTGATACGGTGCCACGCTTTTTACTATTGCATTACTCACAATACTCCAACATGGCTCCAGCCCCCAAAACTGCACACACATCATCACACAATTGTACATTTTGATTGATGTGACAGAGTGAGCTCAGAGGAAGCCGAGTGTCTTTAACTTCACTTCTCTCTGACATGGAGGCAGTTTCCCTTCTACTTGAAGCCCACAGCAGCACAGCGACTAAGAGGACAAACTAGACTCCAAGTGCAGCCACACTTTTGATCTCCTCTTTATACTCTACGCTGCTGTGTGCTTTAGCTAAAAGGAAACTGCTCCTACGTTGCAGAGCTGAACTGAAGTGAATGTGCTCTGATCATCCAGAAAGCCTCACTACGTCTCTCTGCCACTCACACAAAGCAGGGGAGGGAGGGATGGAGAGTGAGACAGTTAAATAGTGAATTAAAAATCACACATTTTGGTTCAAAAAATAAAAAAAGAGGGCAGGGGAAAAACTGCAAATCGAGTCCGTTTTTAAAACACTGAAACCAGCTCGTCGGTGGAAACAGGCTCTTGGTTCCCTTCCCTAACAGCGAGACGGTTTACGACGGTGACTTAGATAGAGAGAGACAGACAGAGAGGGTACGGAGATGTCTGACCTTGCAGTGCTGCTTATGTAATGGTCTGCTTCAGTACATTTAACTGTGGCGCTCCTTTCCAACCCAGGATGAGTAAAAGCAACATGTCTCTGTGCAGCGCTATCTGCTCTGGCATCAGGTCTGACTCTCACAGAGCATTAAGGGGTCCTGTGAGCTCCTAGTGAATCAGTTGTTATGACCCTGCCTGTGTGGTCCCCCTGGAGCCAATCATATTAATTAGACTAGACTACCTAAGCCTCCTCTCATTAGTGTCCGAGTAAACAGCCTTAATTTTTTATGCATTTTAATGCCCATCTCCCAGTGTTGAGGGTGGGGGAGGAGGGGACGGATGAATGATGAACGAGGGTAATTTGAGTTTTGCTGAAATGAAAGGGAGCGTCATTAAGTGTCATCGCACCACCCAAGTTAAAATCTTTGTGCGAATCCGCATCCATGAGCGTGACCTCCAAATAATGATTTTGAGCTGAGCTTGGCCTTGCGGGACTGATCGATTTCATATGACAAATCAAATGCCACATGTATACATACAGGATCCAGCATACATAAGCCGGGGCAAAGACTCATAATGTTTTCAGCAGGCAGCAGCACCCCAACCCGGCATTCCCTTTAAAATGTAAACACACACACGGACACAAACAATAACGCCAATAATATGCACTGCAGACATCATTTCCTGAAGATGATTTTTGTGGCCTACTTGAAGCAACTAGCGACCTCATTTCGTTTTAGCCAACCCTGTGCAACGACTAAAGTTACACAAACTGGCACTGCTCTGGGTACCGGGGGGGTACGCGGGGTAAAAGAGTGCACTACTCACATCCAAAAATAGCACTACAACACTGGCTGCAACTGATTACAGGAGCCATAAACAATGTAGCCATGTGAAGTGGAGCTATGCAGAGGGCTGTGTGCTATGATAATGAGTGTTTGCACGTACATGCGCATGTCTATATATGCAATATATGTGTGTGTGTGTGTGTGTGTGTGTACTGTATGGCCACACGCTAGGGGGAAAGAGTGGCTGAAAGCTACTGGAGAGCTATTACACAGACCACAGGAGGGATGGAAGGAAGGGAGGAGGCAGCTGGGTAAAGGCCCAGTGAGTACCCTACTGCTGGGCCTGGAGCTCTGAAACAGTGGGTGGCAGCAAAACAAGAGTCAGTAGACACAGGGCACAGACTCTTGGACACACAGACTCCTCTGCCACAGACTCTTCCATGTTTCTGCTCCTTACTCCTCTCCTCCTGGCCTCTGGTGGTGTCCAGAGGTGCCGGCCATAAACAAGAAAGGGCAGCTGAAGTCCCATGTCCAGACCAGCAGCTCAACAGTCACTACATAATGAGCTTTAGCGCAGCCACTCTGCCTTCCCCACCACAGGCACCTCGGCTCTGGGCTCTGTGGTGGGCTGTTTGTTTGCTTGGATGAGTGTGGATCTGTCTGCTGCTCCGGGGGTGAGTTAAGACCCGGGCAAATGAGCTGAGTCTCCTCTTCAAGTTTCAGGACAAATCTAGGCTTACAGTGCTGCCTGTGTCACAGTGCAAGAGCTCAAGTCGTGGACAGACAGGTGCTCACACACTCGGGGAGGCACACGTGCATGTGCATGTGACTTGACTTGGCCATGTGCGCAAAAACAGAGAAACACACACACACACACACGCACACATACACGTGCACCTATACAGGAAAATAAAACCACATCACCGAAAATGATGATGTACAAAACCACCGAGCCTCCTGTAAAAGGCGAAGGGGCATGGTGTTGGAGAGCTGCTACCAGGGATGTCACAAGAGTTGATACTTGCTGTAGGTACCACACCGATAACATTATTTTGAAAGTGATGTGAATACTAGCAGTTTAAATATTGGTAGTATCGACAGAACTTGATCCTTCACTTTGTAACTCTGTCTTTATTCTAATGGAGTCTTTGCCTATATGTTCAGATACAGGGGACAATCAATCAACTGTCAATCAAAATGAGAGCATATAATCATATCACTGTATTTACTGTTAAAGCAGGACATTTCACACAGTTCGTCTTATGTGAAGTATTTTGTTGAGCTGTTTTTTTTTTTTTTTTCCTTGATGGCTACAGGCCAGTGTTGCACTTGTAACTCAGGGTGGTTTCACACCTGCCTTGTTTAGTCTGGTTGAAACAAACCCTGGTGCACTGAACCCCCTTGGTGTGGTTCATTTGGGCAGGTGTGAAAACAGCAATCACACTCAGGAACAGACCAAAACAACCGGACCGAGACCCTGTTGAGGAGGTGATCTCAGTGTAGTTACAAATGAACTCTGGATGATGATAATGATTACAAAAAAATCTGTTTTGGTGTCCAATCAGGTATTGAGAATTGTAGAAATTCACTGGTATTGGTATTAGCTTACCAAAATTCTGGTATCATGACATCCCTAGCTGATACATTTCCACTTGTTGAATGTATCCAGTGCCTTTTTTTCGCCCACATGCCCAGAAAGGGACAAAAAGCAGCCTGCGTAGTCTCTCTGAGGGCAGAGCACAGGTACATAAAGCAGATTTAGGAGCAGTTAATGGAGAGCAGCGCTGATCTGGGAGCAGTCCTGCTTTGTAGAACAAGGCAGGGCATGACATACAGTGCTGTCCACTGACGTCAGAGCAGCACACTCACTGCTGTCACTGGGAACAGAGTCATGGCCTGGGGAGTCTGTGTATGTGTGTCTGCGATGGTGTGCGCTGGGGTGTGTGTTTGTGTGTGTGTGTGTGTGTGCGTCTGCGCAGTGGGCATGGCTGTGGAGGCACTGAGTCACAGAGGAGGACAGGAGAGAAGAGAGAGGCCTCTGGTAAGTCCCTCCAACTCCGCCCCTTTCCCTTCATACACAGCTCGGTAGCGTCTTTGTATGAACGTATCACTTCTGTGCGTGCGTGTGTGAAAGAGGGACGTGCTGTATATGCATGTGCACGGCTGTTCGAGTGTATGCGATCACGACGCTCCTCGTCAGGCCCTATTTTAAGGCCTGTGACTCACGGAGGGCCTCGGCCTCCACAGGCCCATTGGGCTAATGATCAGCCTTGGCAATTAAAGCCAATCTGTGAGTCAGTGTGGCATCAGGAGGGCCATCTGCTTCCAGCCCTGTAGCACTCACTCCGGCCTGTGGGACCACTTGCTGGGGTCACAGCTCACCCAGCTTGTAGGAAGACGGTCGCAGGATCTTAAGAACAATCTGCTATGTAACTCTAATTCAATGGAAATGTACTCGACTGATGGCAATATTCGGCACGTAACTGCTGTTTCTCATGAGTGCCGTAAACAGAGAAACAATGGAATCTGTCTTATGGAGCAAACCGCCATGACTCATAGGTCAGCACCTCACCAGCCTCGTACCTGCTAATTCTTCTTCTCCCTGTTCCAGTACAGCAGCCAAAAAAAGCTCTGGATCTGCTGCTGATGACTGAGCTTGCCCCCCTAACCTACATCATCGTCCACATGTGAATTAATGACCTATAGTACAGACAAAGAGTGTCTGACTCATTCAGCAGAGTGCTTAAGAAGGCCTCAACTACACTTGTTGGATCCTGGCCTCTCGACTTAAATCTTGAGAATATTCAAAAGGTGAGTTCTTCACTTCCATGAATGTACTTTTCTTGGAAGTCTTTTCTTGGAAGCACACACAACCCTGGTCTTGACTGTCGCTATGACAATATCTACTTACAAGAGAAGAAAAAAGGGCTGTTCATTTTGCTAAGACCTTAAGGGGAGAGCTTGAGATTGTCCATACCCACCACGACCTGACTTTTCATGTTGAATCATGCTAGGACGGGACAGAAATTTGGCCCAAGTCAGGACAGAGTTCCTTGATGGATTTGTCTGATATAGTCTAATGATAAATTTAGAATTTCTATCCTTTTTCTCATTTGAATCTGAAGGTAGCAGATGTTATGAGACTACAGTTAATGAGAAGCCTGCAGATAAATTTCTACAATATACGGGTCAGGTTTTTCTGAGGCTCTGGGTGGTGGCCGTTGGGTTCAGGCCTGGTTCCAACAGAATTTTCTTGGGTGTCGCAGTCTGGTTGGCTGCAACATTTTTTTCTTGATGGGAGGTTTGAGCAGGTTCAGACAAAAGCCACAGTTGAATCAGGTTCAAATTATCAAACCCAATTCAATCTCTATGTAAGAGAGAGACCATTTCCCAAAGGGACTCCAGACCAGACCCTTAGATCCAGATACAGGATGCCCCTGGACACCTGAGCCTCAGTCTTAGCGCAGCCAAAATACTGTACGTCTCCTGAACCATTAACCCGGCAGAGAGACGGGACTGAAGCTCTGTTGGACTTCAAAACTTCAAAACTCTCCATGCCAGCACCTTTTCATCACCCAGCAGCAGACCCTCCAAGGCAGGCGCTAAACCCTGTGAGGCTGCATTATGCTTTGGCTCTGGAAGTTGGTTCAGTCTCGTGCCCTAAAGTGACCTCAGCGGCATTTATCATATGCTTGGTTGGCTCTGCCCCCATTTTATGAGGGCATGCAGCTCTCAGTCGCAGTAACTATCACATCAAACGCCCAGGTCAGCAGCTCTCTATCCCTATATCCCCCATGCTGAGAGGACAGCTGCTCTCTGTCCCTTGATATCCTTTGTTCAGAGGAGCTACCCCCTATCCTACTCTGTGCTGACAGGGTGTCATACTCCTTTCATCATTTGACCCCTAGAGAAGATGGCACCCTGCTCCAACTCCCAACTGCATAAGGTAACATCTGCCACTATCTAATCACATTTCTGAAAATTATTTCTTAATTTTGCTCCATATTTCTAAATCAAAGAACAAATCATTTCTCAAGTGTGATTAATCATTTATCTTCTGGTAGTCTTGAGTTTTTAACGCAGCTTATTGATGTTAACATAAACTCACAAAGTACATACAGTGTAACTTGTATTTCCTTGCATATCCTTTTGAAACCAACAGTAAATAAAAGTTATACATTTCACCAGAGGGGTAGCATCCCCAAAGCAGGCAGGGGTTAAGTATCTTGGATGAGGACAATTCAACAAAGACACATTGGCTGTTACTGCAATCGAACCTATCATCCTCAGGCTATGGGACAGGCTCTCGACCTATTGGGCCACCCTCCAGGTCTTCATGTTCAGTAGCACCAGAAGTTGAGGAATCCAAAATTGCCCGCTGGGCTAAGCCGTGTTTACATCCACACAGAAAAGAGAAAGAAACTCCATGCTGATTTAAGGCTTTTGAAATGTCATTTTCTGTCTCTTATGTAGGATAAAGTGCGCTGTTCTGTCTCGGGGCCTGCCGGTGGAAGTGGAGATATGGAGCGATGGAGGCTACCACAGTGCTATCCCACACATCTTATCTGCCGAGAAAACAGATCTGACACAGCGGATGCGTGCGACAACAGAAGGATGTGATGACAAGACATGAAAAACACATGGGAAAAAAACCCAACCAACGACCACCAAAAAATGTACACGAACACCACAATCACAGTGGTGATGACGTGTATGAGAAAGATGCAAAAAATTCTATGTGTCCAAGCATTCATGTGGGTTTTCTATCAGCGGTAATTGCAGCAAGGACACTTTTATTTAGAAACAGTCGGGATGGTTTAGCCCTGAGTGTTACCGTGACTCCCCTCAACTGCCCCCAAAATCATGCACCCCTCTGTCCTCGTTGTACCTTTGCTGCACTTGCCACTGCCCTCTACTCTCCTTAATCATTCCTTCCCTGCATCCTGTCACTACTTAAGAGGCTGACTCACTTGACCTGAATTGCTGTTTGTCTGTCATGACATCTGGGGTAGCTGGATGACTGAGTGTTATGTTTCTCTCTCTCTCTCTGTCTCTCTCTCTCCCCTGATGGGACCCCTCTAACATCTTCATTCCTAGTTTTTCAGTGCAACATAATGACCTCCTAGTAGCAGCCCTAATGGAGCCATAATGGTCATTTATGCCAGGGGAGGCTCAGAGGGCATGGCTGTGGAGGCAGGGAGTCGCAGAGGAAGACAGGAGAGTGAGAGAAGCGCCTCCACCTCCGCCCCTTCCCTCGCTGAAACCGAGTCTTTTGTATGAATATGGCAATTCTGAGTGTTGTGTGTGTGCATACGTTTGTACAATGAAAGGGACTAACACACGGGCTGGTTGACAATAGACAGTACTGTATGAATGTATGAGGGGTGTATCCCTTTTATTGATGTTCCCTTCCACAGCTTAGTCACATCCCTGACTTCTCAACACTGCGCCCACACACATGTACATATGCACACTAGCATTTTCCATTTTCCCTCGTCTACTTCTGCTGCCGCCCCTTTTCCATTGTGATGGCCACGCTACATAAGCTTGTTAACTTGCAAACACTGCTCAGAACATTTCATCTTCTTTCTAGCCCTATGCATTTTAATATGCACAATAATCACGGGGGCTTTTTACAATGTACAATCTAAGCTTAGGGTTATCTTAAAAACACCATAAGACAACTGTTCACTGTAATCTAAGGCTGTGATCTTCTTCCTACACATCTGCACCGTTTTTATGCTTTGCTGTATCACTGTTCCACATTCAGTTCACTTCATGTATACACCTTTTTTTCATTTATTTTCAGAAGTTTGGTTTTATTATTCTGCTGTTTCTCCTCAGGTAATTAGGCAAAAGGTGTTCTGTTACCCTGTGTTCAGATGCAATATGCAAAAAATAAAAAATAAAATACAAATTAAGATGTAGCGCGAATGCATGAAAATTCAATGGATGGAGGGAAATGGAGTGAGATAAATGCAACTTCACTCTAGGTGACACATATTGAGCTCAAGTTGAAAATTTTCAACTTAAGCGAGAAATGTGCCTGATGCAGTAAAGCGGAAGCCAATCAGTTTCAAGCTAGAGAAATGAATACCTAGCTCCCACTGCCAAAAAAAAAAAAAAACATGTTTTTTTTGGACATGATACTATATTTTGAATCTCTCTTGTTCCCTTCAGCTGCAGCTGGTTACACATCAGTGATTGCAGTGCAGGCAAGGATCTTAATTTCAACCAAACTGAAGAATTTTATTTTCTCCCTAACAGTTGAAAATGCCTGAAAATGTCCCAATTCTTCTCTTTTAAAGGTATCTGAAAATACTCCCTGTGACTGTGAGGTCCCATCCTATCTCATTTTACTTTCACATTTTTCAACATTAACTTCAACTCTGGGTAACTTACCTTTACTGTACATTTGTCTTGCCTGACACGAGATGATATTTTTAAAATATCTGAGGTTATTTGGTTTTATGAGAGAAGTGCGGCGGAGGATTAATCTGTTTTAAAAGGTTGAAAGGTGTGGTTATACTTCGGGGATGCAGTTGTATCAGTTATGTATAAGATGAGATACAGCTGGTTCAGGTGTTGCCGACTGAAGATGTTCAGCTCAAGATAAAAGTGCAGAACACCTTTCAGTGGATTTATTTTCTTTCAAAACCACATGATAACAGCAGTAGAACAATGCAAGTCCAAGTCAGAGGAAATCAAAGATTTTAGGGCTAGCCGTGGTGCCACCCCTTGTACAAGTTTAGATGCACACACAAGCAACAAGATGGCAAAGCTCACGTGTCAACATGCCAGATTTTGACTTGCTTCATGAATATATTACAGCCTCTTAAGATTTCACTTGACACTGACAATACTACACCTTGCATCAAAGTATCTGCATCAACGCAATCTGACAAAATGCTCTGATGTCTTTTGTCTGGCACTGAGAAGACTGTAGGTAGGATCTGATTGTGTCAAAACTCTTCCTGAATAAACTAAAGCTACTAACAAATGCAATCTGGGTTATTTGGAGGGGAGGGGCTTCGTTAATTATTTACAAGTATGCATTTGTACCCAGTGTCATTACTCTGTGTTAAGGTATTCATCTAAAACAGGCTTTGGAGGTGTAAGAGATGGAAACAAAACTCACATTTGTTATTCTTTGTGTGCTGATGACAACTTGTTCTGACTCCTCACCATTAGCAATATCGCAATAAATGTTGACGAACATGGATGGTTTTCTTGTTCAGTGCTAATTTCAGCAGCTCTACATCTTGAGGATGCAGCACAGTCTCAACTTTAACTCTCTGAGCTCAGGCATGGTGCTGAAAAGATGCTGCCAAAAGGTAAGCTCCTTGGCACGTAAAAATACAGTGCTGAGTACATTCCTTCATCAAATCCCTTGTTCCTCCCTCAATTATTACAAAAAATACTTTACAGAAACAGAAAATAAGCCTATGGATTCATTCTCATAACCCTGAATGTGGGATATAGACCTTTTGTTAAAGAAACATATGAACCACTTGAAGCAAACCAGAGGAATCCTCCTAACCACCTTAGTCCAAAAGTACTGTATTTTCCCACACTCCTTACATTCCTACATCCCATATTTCTGCCCTCATGCCCCATCCTCACAATTCAAGTAATATACTGCCTGCATTATTACCCTGCAATTAAGTTGGTCATCATTTTTGTTTTTATGTCCTTTCACATTATGCAGTGAATAAAAAAAAGTGCTTTCGGTGAGTCAGAGAAAAGGAACAGGTAACTGGCTGTTACTTGACTGTGGGGGCTTTTTGCACTCTGCTGACCTTCACAGCAGCTGCACCGAGTTGTGCCAGAGAGGCATTTGATATAGTTAAGGCTTCTTTTCTGAGTCAGGATTTGGAGTGGAGCCTTTCTCGAGATTTGAAGATCATGCCACTGAACTGTGCATTCATATTGTGCATGGTTGTTTCAAATGGATCAAGCCCCTCGGCAGTGGTAGATGTTGACTGTACACTATGTGTGCAATTTGAATTTCCCATTAAAGTATTTCCAGAAATAGTTTCAACTGCCAGTTTACAGACTGTACTACTGCATTTTATTCACAGACAGATGCATTTGCATGGACAGGATTAGTAATATTTGAGGGCCTGTAAGTCGATTAAATGTTGTCTGTTCAATGCTGGATTATTTTTCCACACAGAATATGTTTGACTGTTGGCAAATGGACTTGGTTGATTTTCTTGATTTTTTGGGGGAATTATTTGCCACAAGAATAAGAGTACCCAGGTGTCAGATGCTGTTTGACATTCATTGTGTCAGTGTCTCCTTAAATTTACCTGGGTGCGCCCCATCCTGTCTCTCATCCTTTGTAAATCTTAGGCAGATCCAGTTTTTATGTGTTTCATGTGTGTTAAGGTCTGTTTTTTTGTACTTGATCTTGGTTTAAGTATGACAGTTTTCTTCATTTTGATACGACACATTTCTTCTATTCTTTCTGTTTTTCTCAGCGTGTTTTATTACTTTATTCAGAGTTTCATCTCTGCATTGTGTCCTATCAACATTTTATGTTAACAGTGGAACCTTGAGATTTTATTGGATGTAAAAGAAAAAACTCTCTGCACTCTGTCTCTCTTGTATCCAACCTGCTTGGTCCCTTCCAGTTATTTATGGCCATGTTTGATTAAGTATTTCAGAGTAGTTGTGTACAGTGGGGGGAAAAAAAACCCTTTGATCTTAAATGGAGGATGCTTCCTACATCTCAGTAAGGAAGGACACTAGTCAATATTTGGCCTGAGGTTATTTAATTTGGACAAGCAGTTTGATTCATACATTAAAAATTCCAATTACCCTGTGAAGAGTAGAGCGAGCCCAGAGGATGCTGTTTTAATCATACGGCTTTATCACACTCTTTAAATTGAGTTTAACATGGACAGCATCATGCATTACGCCTAGGGGAAGGTGATGTGCCTTTAATTTGTCATCAACAGTAAACATTTTAAAAATCCATGTTTAACTAGGATTTCAGTTACAGAGCACGGATAAATGCTGATCCTTCCTTCCCCTTTAAACGCCTCTCTCTCTCTCTCTCTCTCTCTCTCCCCCTGCTACATCTTACATCCTCATCTTATTAAGACTTTTCTGCAGAAGACTCAGGCTGGATTCATGCTCCAGAATGAACAGGGCTGCGTTGGTAAAAAGCATATCTGCTGTTGATTTGCCATTCGCACCGACCATTTATGTCAGTTCCAACCTGTCCATTAAGTTATCATGGAGGGTCCATGTGGCTCTGGATAATTCTTTTATCTGATAGGTGTAAAGTAGCCTGTCTGGTAACAAGGTGCTGTCTTTCTTAAGTGCGTTTTATAGTCAAACACAGTGTAAAGCATGAATGCAGTGGCGCTTACCGAAGCTTTTATACCTCTGCGATGATGAGCGTCTTGTTGAATTCCAGTACAAACATCTGTGATCAAGTCTGGAGTGATCACCCAATCAGAGTCAGACCTCAGACAGACTCGATGCCAATTTGAGATTCTTATTAAGCAGGTATGTGACACTTATGAAAAGACTCTTTTCAACCCCCTGTCAGATAGCGTCAGTTTATGTGCAGACACACTGTTGTACTTGAGTATAAATTTGCTTTATTCTGGACAAATATTGACTCCAGCTGTATTCCCTCAAATTCTGAGCATTGCTTTTGATTGGTTTTCATGTTTCAATTCACAAGGCTCCACACCTGCCCATCAAATGAACGTACATTGAACCTTGACTTGCTACACCATCAGCTGTGACCGCGATTTGTTAATTTCAAAGCAAGTGATATCCAGAGTTTGAGGGCACAGTGCCCTGATTATTGGCATGATAAACCAACGTCATAAAAAGAGCCTTTCCAGACTCTGGAGTTTGCCTCTAGAGTCTGGTGTTAAACAGGCTTGGTGTAAGGAAGCGACCACAATGATCCCTCTTGAAAACAAAATTTGACAGATAGATTTAGGTCCATTGGGCTGCTTTTGAATGTGAACATGGTAGGTGTAGCAGAAGTGCTGCTGCTTCAGAAAAAAAGAAGACAGTAGAAATACAATTAAAAATGTGGAAAACCTACAGACAACCCAATGTTACACCTGGCTTCCAACATTTAATATTCATTTTTGTAATCGTTTGATGATCACTTGTCAAACAAGAGGATGGTGCACACTGTATTAATTACTGCCTCCTCCAAGCTCTCTGTTTTTGCCACCATTTTACCAAATCACACCTTGGACTGCCTCCTCGCTTCTAACTAGCCAACTGAACGGTGACCCATCTGTCGTGAATAAAAGTTCAGCTCAGTTAAACTTGCCGTCCGGATGGAAACCTCATGTTGACGAACGTGTCATCAGCTCTGTCTGGACAATGGATAGCTCTCATTGAAAATTAATTGAAATGAAATGTACACGGACAGACAATGGATCACTGTGGCCGCCCTTACACCTATCAGATAAAGAAATTATCTGAGGGTACACAGACCACGGACACAAGGTCATTCTGTTCCTGAATTATGCCCCTTTTTCAATTAAATGAACAAACAAGACAAGTTCTTTTTGGAAAGTATTCATATTTCCCCGGGTTGAAGCGAATCACAGTTATTCCCTTTCTTCCAGTGAATGACATCGTGGTCAAGTGTGAATCTAACATACGTCTGATCTGCAGGTGGGCTCAGCTGGACCCCCCTCTGCTACGATGCCCGACTCCATTTCACAAAACTATTACAGAGATCTGAGCTGCTGTCAGATATTTCCCATTTCGTCTTATCAGCGGCAGAACTGATGTCTGGCAAGGCAAACAAAGTATGTGTAAAGTCCTTAAATAAAGCATGAAATCGACGGGATGCCTGCATTAGTGAAGCAACACAGAGCCACGGGCCTCCTTGGTACACACAAGTACAGCTGCTCACCTTCAGACTGCACACCTCCCATTTGGACTCCCATTTCAGCGCCCAGCACTCTGAGTCAACACTTTTAACGCAGAAAATGACTTCATTCATTTTCCACTATAAAAAGCACATTTAAAAAAAAAAAAAAAGAAAAAGGAAATTCAAATCTGCCTACAAAAAGTACTGCTTATTTTTCTGCTTCTTCACAGATGGATTTGCATACATTGGGCCACGGTAGACTGAAAACCTGAAAATACTCCCTCCATTTTAGACATTTGGTCATGGTAGTGTTCAAGTATGGGATAAAAAGGAGTAAGCAATTTACTTCCCTGTACGTCAGCTTTCAGCAGCTGGTTGAGAAATCCAGACACGCAACACACTTATAACCCTGCAGATTATCTGGTGACTGACGCCTACATTCATGAAGGTGTTTGTGTGTGTGTGTGTGTTTGTGTGTGTATCTGAGTGTGTGAGGGTGCGCTTGACTGTGCATGACAGAAATTAGCTCTGAGACTGACATTTGAAGGAAGTCTTTGACTCACCAGGGAATTGGTAGCTGTAGCTAGGTGCGAATCCAGTGTATCCACGGCCGTACGTTGCCACAATGTTAGGGTAACCTTTGGAAAAACAAGGAGGATGAATTCATTGGAATTGGCAGCACTTTGTTTATTTCCAAGGTGTAAATAAAATGCAGAACCACAAAGCAGAGATTATGTGCACATTATTTGTAGCGTATACACCTTTATACCAAAACCATATATTCACACACATACTGTACATATGAACAGTTCGATTCTAAAGTGCTATTTACTTCAGGGGACTCTACTGTAGGGGATACAAACTGTTATACTGCCATCATTATGTCAAGCAAGAGCTGACTGTATGTTATCAATGATCCTTTAAAAAGCTACCATAATCTATTTTAAATCCGTGGCTGTAATTGTGTCCAAAGAGTCGGTACCACTTTAACAAAAAAGTGGGCTTCGTAAACCTTTTCATATGCAATGGCTTGAACGGGTGTCAAGCATTTCAGATGTCACTGCTGCATTCTGATAAAGATACACTGCGCGCTTAAAATGAAAAAAAGGTGGACTTATTGATTTGAAATGTTAATATTACATAACTGCTGGTAGTTTACACAAACTCTGCTTTAAAATACAGTCATGAAACATGGGCAGCTGAGTATAGTTTCTCTACAGGGATCAATGAAGTGTCTCATTATAATACATTTTAGGCTGCTTAACAAGAGCTTCAAAGAGGCTACAAGGCATATTCATAAATAGTGATTTTATTTTCATGTCACCTTTGGTTAGGTGTTTGTTAGGGTCACATATTGAAAGCCAGTGGCAAATTAGGTACCGGATAATGATTGATCAGAACCAAAACACTGATAAGGACAAACTGCTGCTTTTGGTTCCTAAAGGATGAGTCTCTCTGTTTTCAGCCTGGGACATATTACCTAATTTTTGCCATCGCGGTGCTTTTTTGTGTTGAAATTTCATCACACACTCCCCTGTAGAGCTTTATGTAGCGTCAGTTCATTGGTAGCGCTGCTCTCCAAAACAGACTCAAAGGCCAAAGCAAGCTCCAACAGCTGAACCCAAAAAGCAGTGAAAACATGTATTTTCCACACAATAACACTCACGCTGCAAAAAAAAAAAAAAAAAAAAAAAAAAGATCTGCCTGCATCCAATTTTCTGATTATCTATTGGCTGAAACTTGCAAATACTGTGGTGGCAGATAAGAACGCATCATTAGTACGAGGAAATGTTCAAGTCATATCAGATGTTTTGTAAATAAGAATCACCAACTGGGGAAACCTGTTCACATCAACCTGCTCGTGTCCCATCTGGCAGCGTGTCAACACAAGGAGTAAATGTAGAGCAGCGCATCCAAGGATGGTATTGAAAATCTAAATAATCAGCTACTGTATATTCACACCACTACAATAAACCATACTTGGAAAAAAAACATATCCGATGTAGTTCATTTATAGTTGACATTAAATTCAGAAATACAACAGATTTTTGAGCATTCGGGCGAGTAAAACAAGTGAAGAACACTTTGAAGATGAAGCAAAAGAGGCTGGCTGGTCCACTTCCTGAACACAGCAGAAAAATGGCAGGAAGTAAAATAAGCAAGGAAGTGCACGAGCAACGCTAAAAAGTAGACTATTTTTGATGAAAGTTTGTGAATTGTTCAATTCTACTTATTCAACAATGCAGAAGTGTAGATTAACTTTGAGTGTTACTGTGTCAAAAAACTGTTTTATTCACTTTTTGAGTGTGTATTGGAGAGCAGCACTAACTGCAAACTGAAACTACATAAAGCAAATAAGACTGACAGTAGAGTAAGTGACAAAATTGTGAGCATAATCAATCATTACGATGGCAAAAGCTAGGAAGATGAGTCCCATGCTGGAAACGATCAGAATAATCCTCTACCTGCCCTGTTTGTTTTAATTTGTGCCCACATCACTTTTCAGGCATTTCCCCAGCGTAATAACACTTTATAGCAGAAGCACTGCAATGACACAGTGATCAGCGTTGTTTGTTTACATTCTGAGCATTTTGATCACGGCAGAGAGGTTAAACAGAATGAGAGTGCGGGACAACTTTACTAAAGTGAACAGAAATATAGCTAGATTCAATTTATGAGAAAAGGTGCTGTGGGCATGGCGGTTCTAGCAGCAATCTTATGAAACACTTGCAACTCTAACACCACATTAGATTGATGCTGTGCGCTATTTTGACTGTTTGAGCAAAGTTTCTGCTGGATGCAACTCTTCAAAATATTGCAACAGCACATTAAGATGCATGTGTGCTGTGTAATAAGTATTTTTAAAAACCATGCACAGATATAAGAATTTAGAGATTGCTAACTAGTTCCCTGGTTATCTCAAGAGTTACCACAGCAAACAATACATGGGAATTATCAGCGTGGGTTGAACACATCTTTAATCAATCAGATTGCTTAGCTGAAACTACCCGTTGTATAAAAATGTTGGATTAACACCTTGACATTATCAGTCTAGAGCTTTCCGTGGGAAGAATGCATGGTGCGAAGGAGAGGACAATTTTTAGCCTGGCAAGTGGTTTTACCTACAATTAAGAATTTGCTGTAGTCAATATCTTATGCTCTTCCTTTTATCTTCTTTGTAACATTTTTGAATTTTGGCTACGTGTGTCCTGCAGACCTAATAGGAGATCCATGAGAAAGAGGGAGAGGGAACGACGCTGCTGTTAAATGTGGAGATATTGTGGGCACAGAGCCCTGTGACAAACCAGCGCTATAAATTCAAGGTGATTTTATCAGAATTACTGTTGTTTGAATCATTAAGGCAAAATGCAATCATTTAATAGGCTTGATGATCATGGAGTGCAGGTGTGTGAATCTTTGTCCTAACAGAGATTCAGTTCAATTCATGATTCTCTAATTGGTGGTTTAGCTTTGAGAACAATTTTTTGGACTTTGTAGACCACAATTCAAGTCTATAATTTGATTCAGTACAAAAATATTAATGAATAAATTAATGAAATGTGCAATAATGTAAACTTCCATTTTTCTTTTGAAATATGAAAAAAAATCACAGAACATTATTTATTTTATTATTATTAATAGTAATAATGATGATGATACTACTACTACTACCACTACCACTACTACTACTACTACTACTACTACTACTAATATTAATAATAATTATAATAATAATAGAATTAAAAAATGTGCAATTTATAGTATTCTGTCAGGTCACCAGTATTTCACATCAATTCAGGCCAAAGTCAGGGCAATTCGCTCTATTTATTTATTAAACCAGATCAATTCAGTTGAAAAACCTATACTCTGATGCAATGAATGAATCGTTACACGCCCAGTGGAGCGGCTTAAAAAACTTCCAAGGATGGCAAATGTGACTAGGAAGTAGCATCTGCAAACCAGGCTCCTCGTGGCTGGCCTGGGCCTGTGAAGAGCGAATCCCTGGGTGAGCAGAGAGTCGCGTTGTGGCCTGCAGAGGACCCAGTGTCATTAGACAAAGTTTAGAGCAGCAGATGTATTGTTCATCTGCTGTCATGATTCTTATTACATCCACAGACCCACCAGTTAATTAGCTGGACAGTTTTCAGACAGAAGCAGCTGTGGGCAACATATTGAGAAACGGGGTGTGAGGGAGCAGGCAGCTAGGAAGTGGGATACAGACAAAACAAGAAATTTGAGAAGAGTGGGTGGGTGAGGGAGTGAGCCTGTGAGTGAGTCAGTGAGAATTTGAGCACTATCAAAGGTAATATAAACATAATTAACCCTGTAATTAGAGTATATGTCTCAGCCTTTATCTGTTTTCCTCAAGCTATTATCACCTTCAGCCGTAAGTCTGGACTAAATTAGCCAATAAGAGGAAGTCCTTCAGGCCAGGAATGAATCACTGGAACACACCTTGATAACTCTTTTTTCATAGTGTGTAAGCTAGACCTCAGAAACTGACCCCCGAAACCTGTTCCAGGCTTAAATATCCTCACGGTTCCCATTAGCTACCTACTGGCCTGATAAACTGGCTATCATCACATTACCCTCTGAATGTCGAGATTGTTAATTTCGGGCTGCATATGCCTGTGGACATTACAGATTAATGGTGCTTTCTTGGAGAGATAAAATACAACTAGAGGAAATATTTCTTATTTCTAGCTCGCATAATTATCTGTACACTGCATGTGCTACACCGCATCCCAGTTATTTGTATTGTATCTAACCGTGTTTTGCAGTTTCTGACAAGAAACTTCTCTAGTTTGTCAATAATTTGACTCGTATTTGGACACAAGAACGGTGTGTGCACGTTTATGTACGTGGGAAGTGTCTGGAGTGTGAATACCAGAAGAATGTGCTTTGCATGCATGCATGTTTGTGTGTGTGCATGTGTGTGTTTGTGTGTATGTGTATGTGTAAGCGTGTGTGGGC
>OMKZ01005191.1:6305-27951 GCA_900302535.1 Neoniphon sammara
ATGATGGAATCAGGAGTTCAGTAATGTGATTGCATTTGGTAGGAATGACCTTTTGTGCACATTCTTGGTTCCTCTACGAGCTCTATACTGCCTCCCAGAGATCAAACTAACAAATTCCTGTGCATGTGTGTGTGTGTGTGTGTGTGTGTGTGTGTGTGTGTGGTCTGTTTACGCTTGTGCACATTCAACATCAAAACCAGCTGCAGCGATTTTGTCCCTGGGTCAGTATTATGTCAGTACCACTGCTGACTTAGAGCTGTGAAGTTTACACTCACCCACACCACAGATGACTTTCAAAAAGCCTGAAATGACTGTATCTCTTTCAGTTCACAGGGAATAATCCTGTGATCTAGATATCTAGATGCTATAGATATCTAAATGAGGTAGGGGATCAAAAATCCATATCCTATGCAAGAACAGAGAGTATTTCATGCAGTTCCTTCACACCCATTATTAAAATGGGATATGGCTGAGGTAATTAGCACTCATCCTCATCTGCACACCAGTATCTGAGACATCATCTGCACTGCTGCTTTTGTGAATGGCACATGTTCTTCCTTCAGTTATGTAAGTGACAGGTTTATGCAATCTGTCTGGATGTGTAACTGGGAGGTATCTCAGAAACATCTGCAAAGATCTGCAAAAACAGAATATGTTCCCTTGAAACTGAATAGTCAATGACAAACACAAAACGACAAACCTGTTTTCACAAATATCAGCTCAACACCAAGAGACAATCTGATTTCTGGAAAAAAGTTACATATAGCAGAGTTTGACTGTAGATACATGAAAATTTCTGGTTGGAAATTGTGCAATACTTTTTTTTATAGCAACAGCATATTAAAACCCCAGCTACTAGTTAATAATCACTAAGAAGTCTGCATAGATTTCCATTCACATGCCATATTTTACCAGTATTAATTATCGATTGATCAAATACATCATTAACTATGCTCTGTACATTGAGTTAATTAAGAATACACCACATCCGTTGAGCCATGAATTATGCCAGTGAGCCTAGGAGAAAAAAAGACACCATTCCCTTTCTGACTTATTAACATTGAGCTGAAAGGACCACATTATGCTTTTTCTCTGCATGTGTATTTTGAATTATTGTAATTTTAGTTCTTCTTCTTTTTTTTTTTTTTTTAGACAAATGAAGTGAAGATATCAACCAGTAAAAATACAAATAGAGTAAATGGATGTGGAGCAAGTGTGGGCTATTGGTTATACACACATAAGAACACAATGCCAGAGGCAACATGAAGTCACTGACACAATTATGTAAACGCTTTGTATTATTCATCAGCATAATAAAACAGGCTTTACTGTTTTGCATTCTGTACATCCATCACATGGGATGACTTGAAACATATACATACATAGTTTTATACATACATAAAGACTTGAGTGGGAAAGGAGAGAGGGAGTTTGGTGAATTGTCCTGCCCTAATTTCTTGCCAATATCTGATTCAAGTAAAATAATTTGTAGATGTGTAGTTTTCTTGAAAACAATCAAAATCAAATCCTGTTTTTCCATTTTTCATCATATCATACCGTACCATATCAGAATTTTATCCCTTCCAATTTTAAAACGGTTAAAATGAAACCAAGGCCGCAGTTTGGAAAACTTAAGTGCCTGTGTGCTACGGCTCACTGTAGATCAACAGCCATAAAACACATTTTTTTGATCATTTCCATTTTTTTTGGGTGTTGCTTTGAACATTTCAAGTCACTGGTGCTTTTATTTATAAAGCCTATTTAGACAATCAAGGAGTTGAAAATAATTAGGCCTGCATGCACAAGTGTGGACATGTATTCCCTTTCAATCAGTTAAAACCAACTCTGTTAATTAAAGTTCTGTGCTGTTACACTCCCCAAATAATTTTCTTAATAGCTACTGCATTCCTTAGATCTGTTGTCAGCAGAGCATATTTCCCTTTTCTTTCTTCTCTCCATTTGTTATTTTTTTTTCCCACAGAAATCCCAATGACCCATATATTTGATCTCATTTTTGAAGCGCATAATATAGATTCCAAGTTAAGAGAATGGAGGCACTATTATTAGTCGCATTTGAGGTGCACACCCTCCTTCTAGGTGCTGCTGTGTGTTGTTCAATTCCCTGAGTGAAGGCATTACCATCTCATTTGGGTAAGAGTAAGGGCTGAGATTACCTCATGGAACTGAGCTGTTTCATCACAGAAGTACAGGGGAGCTGAGCTGATGATGCTGACTGTGTTTACACAGGCGGCTGAAGGTAGAGGCATTCCGGAGACATTTCACAAACATCACACATGACAACTTGTGATGCCACCTTACTGATGTTTTCCTCGAAAGGTCTCTCGCTACCAACAGCATCCTATTGATCCTCAACACCATTTTAACAACCTCACACCCTCTCGCACATACACACCTAAGTGGCTATGGATTGAAAATGTTAGCAGTTAGTGGTAAGCTTTGCCAACACATCCCGTGGTGTAGTCGTCAATTAGGCCCATTCTTTTTTGGATCAGCCCAAGAGGAATCCTGCACAGGGAGAGAATGATGAAAATCAGTAGTGTAAATAACGGCTCATCCCTCAGTGCAGAATTAATATGCAGTACTTACATTTTTGTGCTGATTAAAAGGCTGTGGCACGTGATGAGCTATCAAAACAAGAAATAAACTACTCGGATTAAAATTCTGCTTTTAATTGGATAGATGAAAGAAGCAATTAGTTGCACTTGAGTTGAGAATGTGTCCCTTTTTCCAGTCAACTCATCCTCATTTATTAAAAAATGAAAGAAAAAATGCATTTTAGCCATTCTTCAGTTTCCTAATTTTTGCAACATGATAAAACACACTTTATTTGTTTCTGATCACTGATTGGTTGTTCTTTGGTCTAAGGGAAATGTTAGAATGTAAAACAGTGCTGTAGAGGTGGATGGGTCAAAGTATATGGTGTCCATTATATGACTGTGGTAGATTTACTTTGAGAGGGAGATTCACTTTTTGGCACTTTGTAAAGTAAAGCATAACATGCATGCATACACAGCTCAGTTTATGCTTTAGAGATAAAAAAAAGCCCAGATTTAGCAACAAGTCAGGTCTCAGAGCTCACAGGAATTTACCACCTTGTTCATAGCACTTCTGAGGTGTTGTTGGCACTGGAGATGAACTGCTCACCAATTTAAAATCGCTTGCTCCTATGAAGTGCATTCATCCAGGATGGCCTAAATAGTGACCTTTTTTTTTTTTTTGGTGCTGTTTAGCCTCTGTAACTGCTTCCCCATCCCTACATATGTCATGATATATTCCATGTATCCTGTGTATTTGTGGCTGTGAGGCAATCATTTGATAATTGTAAGTACTTTTTTGTTTCAGCCTTAGGGGTATAGCTATATTAATCAGCGTCGTTCCACATTTTTCAGAGTAGAGTGAATTGGCAGAAACTCGTTCCTGTTATGGAAAGGGGACAGGATGGCCAGTTGTGGTTCTGTTATTGCACAGACCTTACTCATCAATCAGAAATCAAAGCTTTGACAGTTGCCTACATTAAAGGGCTGCTGCTGGTGTGTCCTGTGCCAAGAGGCTTACTTTTCACTGAGCATATTAATATAAGTCACATGGGGGCTTATCAGTGATCATGAAGGGAGGATGGATACTCCTGGGCCACACCAGGAAAGACTCCAGTCAATACTTACGCTGGAATATACAATTATCAAAGACGGTGCGTTGGCGTTCCTCTGAAATGTGTGAAGTGATGATTTGATGCTTTTTTATTAGCAACCAGAGTTGTAATATATTGCCAAACTAAATCAAAGATATAGTGGTGCAAAGTAAGCCAATGTGATCTTAACTGGCAGTGCACAAATGAAGAGATGAAAAGAAAGACACACTCTAAACAAAAGAGGCCAAAAAATGCTACTTACCATTATTAAATGTTCTTTGGAATGTGAGGAATCCTTGCATGCACAGTGTAGAGCCCTTTTTTGGATGTTCTAGAACCCCAGGTGAGCTTCTAGAATAAAATAGAAGTAATTCATAAGTTTAAATAGATGTTGTACACTTCATTCCTCTATTGCTATAAGCTTGCAGACATTTAACAATACGAAAAATTATCACAATTAACTGGATGTTTTGAAAAGGCTTTAAGTGCCAGTGGCAGGCTGTGTCAAAACTTTTTACACTGACTTCACTCATCTGTGTTTAGACATGTTGTCCATGTTGTTCTCTCACCCCTTTGGGGATTTTGACTCAGGCAAAATGTATTTGCATCTGAACTCCTCAGATCACCCAGCTGAATTTCAGGTGTGTCTCTTTTGCATTCGAATGGTGTCTACAAAATCAGAAGGGAGTCAAAATTAACCCACTGACACTTTTTTTTACAGCAATTTAAGTCCCAAACTTCACAGCAACACACATATAAGTCATGTTTCCCATAATCCTCCTTGAAACTGTTTTAGCCGCACATAAATAAGTTGACTTAAGTTGCCTTTAATTTGCACTCTAACATCACAATTAAATTTAATATTTGCACAGTTACGTGAAATCAGCTTTTTTTTCTTGAAAGTGACATAAGTTCACCAACATTTTTAGTTTTGGACATTTTTCAGTTAACAGTATAACCTTAAATACCAGTTGCCAAAGTGTTGTAAACACAACCACAGCACTTAATTAAACCATTTCAGGAACCTTATTTCCAGTGTGTACAGAAGGTTTATTTGAAAAGTTTATTCAAAGGTTAATAGTTTAATAAGTACTCTCACTTCTCATAATGAGCCTGTCTCCATGTGAGTGAACATGCTGCTTATCACAAGTGAGCAAGTAAAACCCATTCATCATTTTGAAAATACGTGCATCTGAAAAGCTGCGGCATACTGCTGCTTCGCAGCATCACCAGTGATCAGCGCTGTTTTGCAAGGGGTGGCTTTTTCTCAAAATTGAGATGGAGCAACATTACAAATTCTCAGTTAGGCAAAGTTTTTGCAGCACACATGCATGTTTTATGATGTCAGTGACAGACATTTTGAGTTGGCACCGTCTCCCAAGCATTGTAGTTTATGCCTTTAGTAGCATTTAGGCCATCTTTCCCAATTCTTTTGCAAAGACTGTGATTTAACCTTTTTTATGTGTATTAGGACATGTTTATGGGGTAATAGGCCTTTGTTAGTAGTACTCTATTTATTTAATACAATTGTAGTGTGAACAGAAGGAATAATAAACAGGCTGACTAAACATACGATTCTTCTTTTGGGTTGAGAAAACCCTGTGTAAGGACACAAAAGGGGGACGTTTCCACTGCGGAAAGTAAATTCTTTTGAAGTGGAACTAATCATCTGAGGGATGGTTCTCGTTGTCCTAACAACGCAGCTGAATTGGAATGAGCCTCCTTTTTTGTTGAAGATATGTTTTCTTTTTTTCATTCAGAACTGATGATGATAGTAGTTTCACGCCCTGTCCACACACATTGTCCGTCCAAACTTTTTTGCAGATAAGTCTTTACTTGGAGACGCCTAACACACGGCGGGTGACTCTTGGACTGTGACGTCAGCCTCACTCCTCTGTCTCCCAGTCTTTACGCTTTTTAATACCGTTAGATTGAAAAGGGAATCGCACACCAAATCCTCCCCAATAACAGTTCTTTCTAAGAGTGTGAAAAGATCAAAATTCTTAAACTGCTCCTAAATCATTATGCACCAGTCACTCTTCAGACATACAGGTCTATTTTTTTTAATGTATTGAATGTTTTGAAATAAATAAAAAAAGTTCATGTTTGTGTTAGTCAGAAAAATAATAATGTAAACAATACACAGTGTTCTCTTACAGAATACACAGGATCACCTGCTGTATTCCTCAGTTTTTCTAAGGGCAGAAAATTATATTAGGACAAATAGGCTAAATGGTTAAAGTGCTCTGTAATGGTTTGGTTCATTGTTCATGCTTGTGTTTTATATGAGATCAGCTGAATGCTGTAACTGCTGCCATTGCAGCCACTGAAAGTCTTGCTGCATCACAACAACATGTTGTCTGCCTTCAGGCTTATATGAGGGCTGTTTCTATTTTCTTTCCCTTCCTCTGTGGAGAAAGGTAAGAATTGGTGCATCTCTATTTCCTTCTCTGTATTTGGCTCTCCTGCATTTTTTAAAGTTCCATTAATTGTTAACTACATTCTGTTAATGACCTGTTTATTGCAAATGAAACACTAAATTGCTGTATTGTCTGTAATTTTACGTGCTGAATGGACATTTACGTGGTATCCCCTGTAAAAGAGATTATTTTTAGTACAATTAACCACCTTAAATCAAGATTGAATACAAAAAATTAGATAAACTGTAAAAAAAGTGAGCAAAATGAACACCTGTTACCATCTGCACATGTTGTATACTTTGACATAGTAATCTAATAATCCAGCTCCAAATGAAGTCTTTGTTAAACAAATTAATCTAGAATAACATTGTGCAGGTCTAAATGAAGTCTTTGTTAAACAAATTAATCTGGAATAACACGGTGAAAGCCTCATCAGTCATTTATGATAAATAAGATGTACCATCCTTTTTAAAGAGAATCAGCAGTACACCAACATTTTGCTAGTTTTGTGAGACAATACTCTGTAAAAGTTGCAGGAAAGTGAACAGAGCGAGATACAAGAGCCTACAGTGCAGCATCACAACTTGGATTTCAAACTCTTACAGCTGAATGCACATTGTAGGTGCATTAACTGGTTGAATCGTGAGGATGGTTCGACTATCTGTCATGTTTTGTTTTTTTGTAGTTTTTTTTCTCCTCTCTCTGTTTTTTTTTTCCTCAGTGGGTGACTCTCAATGTATAGGCTACCATTTACAAAACCAAGTAAATAATTGGTTGCTGGAACGATGAGGCCCACTGATTCACTGCGACAGGTCTTTTGTCTACAACTAAAGGGATGTAGCTGTCTACTCCAGCCCGTGCCCACAGTCTCCTCATACACCCTTAGGGAATTAAAAAAGGTAACTTTGGCCCTCTGACCTCGGACTGAGAATTCCAATCTCTCACCGTTACTAAATCTTTATCCTCACACAGGCTATAGCTTAGACTCTCAGAGTTATAAACTGTCGGCCTTTCTGCTAGTCCTAGTCATCCAGGCGTTTTATTGTCTCAGTGGGGGTAGAGAGTTCAGGCAGCAGTCATCCCCAAAACAGAGAGGTGAACTATTAACACCGAGAAGCAATGGAAAGTGTCTCAGCTACAGTGTTAGTTTATCATTCAGACCCGCTGAAGCTTTGAGGAAGACGCCTCGTTTAATAAACGTATGATGGATTCTTCATTTGTGAACTGGTTGTAGGTTTATACATACAGATGATCTCTTTTCTATTGGCTATCATCACCCAGTAGAAAATTTACATTAATGTCTTCCCCTCAAATAAGAGACTTGAAAAATGGCCACATGGCTCACGTGGTCCTCCCACGTGAGCCATGGAGACAAAGTGGAAACTTACCAATCAGATCTAACTCTGAGCCATAAATTAAGAATTAAAAATTGTCAGATGCTCTTCTGAAAATCCTCAATCCGGTCTAAACTTTATACTTTTTCAAAGTTTTATTCAAAGCTGTGCTTCTGTGTTTTCGTACTTACTGAATATGCAATCTTCTGATGGCTTTAAATCTATATTATTTATTAATTTGTCCTACATTATTTATTAATTATGATATTGCACTTGAAACAAGAACAATAGTGTATATTGTAGGTCTCATATTCATGTTATGTTGTCAGATTCATAAACTTTTTATTTCAAGTCAGACGTTTTTCCCCCAATGCTTCGTAAGACCAGTTCGTTTACTGTAACGTCATGAATGTAGACTTACATTTAACATATTATAACTGTCATGAGTTAATACTGGTAACTATGATGAATAATTTGTATTAAGGAGAGGCAGGTGGCCACCAGAACAACACAGTCATTCCCTGCCAATTAAAAAAAAAAAAACAAGTGGAGGGCAGACTTGTACTTGACAGTCAGATGAGATGATACATGAATCTAAACAATGGCAGCTCAGTTAATGCAGGAGCCCTTCACATATCAGTTACAGTGTGTTTAGACTGCTGATGCATGATTTGGCAGCAGCTCTGCTACAGTGCGTTTATAGTGATGTCACACAGGGGTGGATCCCTGGGTGCAGTGACAGGAGAAGGCAACAACTCTCTCTTCCTCCATTGCAGACAAAAAAAAAAGCCCGGGATTTACTTGAAGGTTTTTTTTTGGGAAGCAAATAAGGGAAGCTGGAATCTGTTTTGCCACTTTGTGCTCTGGCAGCGTTGAAGCTGCACTAGCACAGGCACTATTATTAGATCAGGCAGGTTTAGGCAGGACACACCAGATGAGCTAGTGGCATGCTTGAGAGAATGTAGGTTACCTTGAGATCTTGTTGGTTGTGAGGAATTCAACTCTTTAGTTTAGAGGATACAAGCTTAGACTTATCAATGAATTTTTACTTCTTCCCCCAGCTATAATAGGCTATTTTTAAGACATGGAAAGCCCACTGTATTCCAGACGTGGATGGAGAGGCTGGTGTCCTTAAAAAATGCAAATTAGTTAACACTGCCAATGGCCAGTATGTCCAGGAATATTTTTTTTTCACAAAGTAATTGATTGGTTGTATTATTTTTCTTCGGATCGTCCAAATATCATTTGGCTTGCTAGCGTTTCTGTCATCTTTACATGCCATGCGGTATCTGGTTGCCATTGTCATCACGGCAGACTGGGAGCCGGGGAGAGGATGCCAGCACTGTGCCAGTTGGCTCAAGTAGTGAAAACACGAGGCAGACACAGCACGATTCTAATCTTTATCGTTCCAGACATGAAGGTCACTTTTGTGGCGATTGCAGTTTTATGTGTTCCATTAACTACAAGACAGATTCCATACACTATTGTGCAACGAGCTCATAACTACACACCGTCTACAGCAGAGGGGTTTGCCCTTAGGTCTAACTCATAGTCTTTCCCAAAAACTCTGACTTTAACTGAGTTGAGCATAAAAATTTTTTGTCATAATGTCCATATACACACAATTTTTATGTCTTTTCCTATTTAAATTTGGATACACCCTGCTAAATTGAAGTTGTAGATTTAGGTCAAGTTGCTTCAAACAAGGTTATGTAATAGAGGATGAGCCACGGCCAAAACTCATATCTGCAATCAGTGATCAAGTAAACAGGAGTAGCACTATTAGGTTGTCTACCACCACAGGAAATGATGGTAGACAGTAGATAACCTACTGCATGCTTTACCTGTATTTCCTAGACTTTTTCCACTTCTTATAATTACAATAGCATAATTATTGCATTAAGAAATTATGTATATAGTAGGGATTTTCAGGCACTCATCATGATTGCTAATTTAATGCATTAATTTCATTTGTTAAAACTACATACATCTTATTTTCTTCTTTCCTGTACTGAATGCACTATAGCAGACAACCAATGAAAAACTCCGGTAGCATATGTTAGTGTATAACTATATTATTTTTCAAGCAGCAATCCAGCCTGTACACCTATCCTCTTGGTGGTGCTTTGGTTGGTAGACAATAGTCCTGAAAATATCAAGGGCCAAATCATTATCTTCTGCTCAGCAGGCTTGGACATTATTGGAGTGTTGAACTAATGATATCTAATGAGCTCTCTGTGACACATGTCTAGGCACTCTCACTATCATGGGGCCCATTAATAGATAACAATGTTGTAATTAGCTTTGTTGGTAAGCTGAAGCTAAGCTTATAAATATATCAAACTATATTTAAGTCCCATTTGTACACTGTGTGCAGTTGCAACTGCTGTGTGTTCTTGCACTGGGCACAAAACGTGTGTTAATTTCGCTTTTACTGTTCCTCATTGATTTCAAAATTTGCATCAACATGACAATGCCTGCATAGTATCAAAACGCTGCGTGAGGTGTATGCTGAAGTGCCCTTTCCGAGTGTGTGCGTGTAGCCCTGTCGGTAACTACTTTGCTTTATAAACAAAAAAACAGGAAAATTATTGCATGGCTAACAGAGAGATGGATCATTATGTGTTAGTGTTTTCAGTGTACTCTGTAAATTGCAAGCCTGGGACACAAATACATGGCAGTCTTAAAAATTTATATTGGAAATGTTTTTGATGTTGTGCCCCACTGCAAACACTTTCAGCTGTCTGCAGGTCTCCTAGCAACAGCAAACAAAGGCAGGACCCATCTCAAGTTTCCCGTGGAGCGGCCAGTCCGGCGTGCCTTTGATCTTGACTGGGAAAATAGCTGAGTGGGCACTACTCGCATTTGTCTTTCATTTACTCCAGCCCCCCCAAAATGTTCCCTGAAACAGCCAAATCTTCATCTGTCCTCAGCATCCAATAGCCCCCCTGGATAATCGACCATAGCAAGGCAACTCAGTGAAGCACTACGAAGTTTGGTTGAAATTGGGCATTTTTGTTTTGGTGCATGGTTACTACCTTTAGTAGGCCACTATTTGTGGTTCCTTTGTGCAGGAAAATGAGGGTGTAAACAAAGTTGGTATTTTATCCTTTGTTTCCATTCTCTCAAAGCAGCCTTAGTGCAGGATTTATTAGCCCGTGTCCCAGGATTTTGACATAAGTGTTTTTTAATAAAAGTCTTTATCCCTGCTTGTGCAAGTGTTTCCAGCTTCACGTGCATGTATCAAGCTGAAACTCCTTGTACTCTGCAGATGCCTGGAGCACACTGGACAAGCAGCGGAGCTGATGTGGATTTTATGAGTCATGAGGTTGCAACAGATTCCTCCTATTTGTAATTCTACATAAAAAAGTAGAAAATAATATTTTGAAGTCGATTCTCAATGTTGAATAATGCTTTCGAAGTAAGTCCCAGGAAGCAAAATATAAATAACCCACTCTCGCTCTATGTATAAACACGAAAGAGGATAGATAGGGCAATGTATCTTAGGGCTATTGAATGTTATCTTACTCTAGTGCTCTGCTCTGCTTTCATCCAAAACAGCTCAGACAGCTCAGGAGATTAAACAAATTGAAGTGTTACACACTGTTTTGGTGTAATTTACTGTAATTGATGTTTCCATCTAGTGCTGAGGCCTGCTAAAGCAATTGCTTGTGTTTGTAGGGAGACATGCAGCCCAGTGGGGTGTATTGACTCAGGCTGTTGACTAATACTGCTCTGTTGGCATGTTTTAATGCTCTCCCATTGTTTGACTAAACAGAGACTCCTCTCTAAACCTAAAAGCACACCTAGCACACTGCTTAAGGTAGGAATCAGAGTGTGTCTGCTGCAGTGATAGTGAGAGGCGCTGCCACAACTTACTCTGAGCATGTGAGAATCTGAACAATAAAAAGCGTGGAATAAAGGCCAAAACATTTTCAAAGTGAGCAGGTAGTAACACTGAAAGGGACAATACAGTAAATCAAATTCCATTCACCAAAGAGAGACACTTTTAAGAACAATTTGAGAGAAACACATTCAACATAAGGTGAAATAATTTTAAGAAAGAATAATACTGGTATTTAATGAGAAACTTTTCAGATGTATCCCATATTATTCTATCAGAGCCAGTTTAGTTTTCTTACTCTGGACTGTCCATTTAGACGTTTTAACAAAAATATTATCTGCAGTTTAACATACCTCACAATTTTGCACAGGTCTGCATGGACATAGACACACACACACATACAATGCAAGTAATCACAATATCCCAAAATGACATTATTCATATATATTATTAGCCATAATCTGTATCATTATTAAAGGTACACTATGCAAAATTGCCTCGAGTTGATTGCAGTGAGGACCATTTAGACTCAACTGGAATAAGCACATATTAAATGGCTGAGTCCACATGGCCCTCATCATCGGCAAAAGCCACTGATAAATTTTGTGTTCATTCCACATTTTTTATTAGCTGAGTTTAAATGGTCCTCACTTTAATGACTAATGGCACTTTTGCGTAGTGCACCTTTAATCAATTTTTCAGAAAATGTGACGCTTGATTGTGAGGAGCTCTTGCTTAAAAGTTTCTACTTGAAGCCTAAAATGGTTTGTCACATTGGTGTCACAAAAGAACAGATTTTTCTTCCCTTAAGATTCTTTTTTTTTTTTTTTTTTTTTTTTGAGGGGATTGGGGTGTGCAGTGGTTACATGTGAAGCTCAAAGACTGCTCCACCTCTACCTACACTTGCTTTTATCCTGCCGTCTCTGCACTTCACACACCGCTGAGTTGCTCACATGTCCTGGATTTATTACCACATGATACTGAAAGGCGTACAGTCACATGACTCAGCACTACACCTGAACCTACAGCTGTCATGACTGAGTCACCAGCAGCATGACACAGGGTGAAACAAAAACTTTGAAAAATAAAAATGAACAGGCCCTCATCTTTCATACAATCTCCTGACCTGGAAAGACCAGAAAAAGATTTGACTTTATTATTCACTCTCAATAACTTTTTTTCAGCTAAAAGGGTTCTTCTGAGGAATAATAACCCCGCCCCCCCAAAAACAGTTTGAAGCAGATCTTTTTTTTCCTCCCTCCCAAAAACCCATCGGAACCCTTTTTAGCATATTTATTTATAGCATGTTTTTGATTCAGAAGCCTGCGCATTAAGGCTCTTATGGCATCAAGTATCATCTCATTACCCCTGACAAAAAATAAAGCATGTCTTCATGCTTGTCTGCACCAAACCCCACACAGAGTCGCACCTGTCTGATAACCATTCATGCTATCCTACTCTGACAACAATGTTGGGGTGGAGAATGCATTCACATCCTTCCGAGCCCCAAGCATACACATTTACTATCACCTTAAAGCCCCCCAATTTATATGCTTACTAAAAATAAGTGTCCCCAAAGGTACTTTTTAAAGTGGGATGCTTGTGTTTGAAACTTCAGCAAATCTCTTCTGTGAGGTTTCTTGGGTGCATATGTTTCTAAAATGAACTATTTCTGTTCTTTTCTTCCCTGGAAGTATCATAGAAAAAATTATAAAGTGCCTAATAATGCAATATGCAGACAGTCTGCTTATGTGGCATAGCATTGCTTTATGTTTTACGTAAAGCCCCAGTCTTTGAGTTTTTTCAGGATATGCATCAACAGATTCTTAAAAGGTAGAGCTTACAGATAGAAAGTTTTTCACATCTCTTAAGTCCCCTTATTAACTACAAAGCCACATTTCACTGTAATGTGTATTATATTATGTTATATCTCCAGTTGGGTGTGTTTATCTTCTTCAGTGTAGGTAGTGTAATTGTAAATATTACTTGAGCAATTTATTAATTTTAATTCCATCCTGAGTTGAGTAATCCTATGGGGTGATTGTCCCTGTCCAGAGAGCTGCAGATGATTTGGCTGGCAATCTCTCTACTCCCAAATTACAAAGGAGTGCACAGTTACAGTTACATTTTGTCTTAAAGGAAGCATAATTCAAGATGTAAGCATTTGAAGACGGTTCTGCTAATTTGAGTAGTGTAGCTATACCATACAGTCTTTTGTGACAGCCATTACGGCACAGGCTGAAGTTCAAATCCATTAGGAGAGAGCAACATGCCATAAGCTTCTACGATAGACCATTTTAAAGGCAGCGAGAGGTAAAAAGGTTAGTGGGTTAAAAAGGTTGAATTTGCACAATTACAGTAGAAATGATCAAATATCAAATAACAGATGATAACAGAAGTTTTTTTCCTGCAAAAATGTTTTTGCAATATATCTTCAATTGTATTCATTTCTATAAACCATGTTTTTTTTCAGGTAATATTGATCAAAAACCATAATAGTACTGTAGGCTAATGCATAGACAATACTGGCTTTTGCAGCAACATTTTGGATTTTGGATTCAGAAAGTCTATTATACGAAGCATTACATCACAACAGTCAGTTCATTTTTTTCAAGGGTGGCATTTATCTGTTTTTGCAAATGAACTCTTCCAGTATAGCAGGTTTTGTGCGGAGTGACGTTTGCATCTGGGAAAATCAAACCATGCAAGGTGACTCAGTCTGTACAGCCAATAATTTATTTCATGGTGTTGAGAAACCCATGTGTCAGACTCTGCAAATAACCTTTGAAAATGGTTTGTCATTGTACCTAGCCCAATTCTCCAACTGGGAAAAGCCCTAGAACGCTTAAATGTGTTTTTGTTGAGAGTATGACAAGATAAAAATCTGGAAAGAGTTTCCCTTGGAACCGGCCAAAAAAGTAGCACTAGACTTACTGAAACTGTCATCAATCGCCATTTGTTTTAGTTTGTTTTTTCCATACATTCAACACATTATCTATTGGCTGTCGCTCTTGGCCAAAGTGAATGTGTTAACACCACCAACTCTCAGGAGCCTTGGTATGCTATTTATCTGTACATATTTTTCAGTTTCACCCATTTGGCTACTATTTTGGACTCGGCTCTTTATAAGCATGGATATATACATGTTATGTCTCCATACTGATATAGGAACACAGAAATCACACCAAAGATTGGGAGATTGGAATTCAGGCCACGAGACCTACACTCAAACCATATGGATTTTCACACATCGCTGAGGTGTAAAATATTTTTTAACTTCTGAAAAACTATTTTCCCACCTGAAGAACCCTCCATTTGAATCAAAGGTTCTTCAACTTCAAAAGGTTTCACCTGGAATCTCGGGGTGTACAAAGAACACTCAAAGCCCCTGTCGTTATTGAGAGTGAAGCAAAGACACATGTTACACCGTCTCAATTTGTGTAAGCATTTATGTTGTGTACACTTGGAAAGAAGCCGTGTCTGTTTGTGCCATATAGAATTATCACCTCTTAACTATATGACATTTCTGGAGAGAGAAAAACAATCATGGTACAGAAGGAGTGGGGGTGGGGTGGCATTTGTCAGTGCTCTCATTGGGGTTCAAAAGTAGAATGTAAAATGTCTGTCTTTGTCTAATCCAACACATTTTATTTTTGTAACTGAGAAATCTGTTCAGGGACCCCAACATTTTTTCCAACTGTCAGGGTGTCATTTATCAGAAAAAAAAGTGAAACTGAATTCCCACCCCCAGTCCTTCTGTATGCTCTGAGGCTAGCTGTTTCCAAGAAGCAAGGTGGCGGGGGGTGTGTAAGGACACACACACGTGGACTCGGCGACCCGTCACCTCAAACACACCCATCCCTCAGTCATCCTGCCCTAACTCCCAGCCACCTCTTTGACATTGTAATATGCCCTCGTCCCGTCCGCCGTCATTGAACGCTGATGTTTGAGCAGCCAAAGCCAACAGACTCAACAGTATTGTCCCACATGATTAAGATGTTAACCTCTGAGGCAGCCCCGCTTGCTCTTTAGTGCCTCATTTTTTTTCTCCTCCTCCTCCTCCTCCTCCTCCTCCTGCTTTTTCCTCTCCTTTTTCCCCTGTCTCTGTTTTTGTCAGGAGTCTCTCCAACTGCCTGCACAGTGACGGCGTCAAGCCATTAATGAGTCCCATCGCTGATAATGAAGGCACAGAGGTGGTCTGGGCAAGTGTGGCGAAGGAGCAGGAGCATAGGAGGAAGGTAGATTAGGATAATTACCTGGCCATGGGGGCATGTTGAGAAAGATGTCTTACTTCTTGCTAGCCTTGATCTGCTAAGGAGCAAGTACAATATGGCCAGGTGTGATACTCTTCAATCATGGAGGAAAAAGAAACGAATAGTTGGACCAATTAGTTCCAATCATTTTTAATGATCAAAGCGTGAAATGCTATGCAATTGAAAATGATATTTTGTTTGAGACAACTTTGTTTTTGCTCCGGTCATGGTGATTACCCATCTAGATTTTTGTCCTCCAAATCCCTCTCATGTACATATTTGTTGTTTATGTAGCTGTGGTGTGGGTCTCTCCTTCGCAAGTAAGCCCTAAATATCCACACACATAGAGACTTTGAAGAGCCTATGAGGTCAGGTTTCAAATTATGGACTGCACCCACACCAGGCTTTCTCTCACCACTCCTGTAAATCCATTCTCCACACAATGCATTTCAAATCAAAGCAGCGTCACCATAACATGCCTTAGGAAACATTAAGCCATAGTACGTTACTTTCATGTATGATAGCATAGCCCCTGTATGCTTTGATGTGCTCACTTTTTTAATGTTTTATTAATAATAACAGACTGGCTCCTTCTCACACCACATCAGCTTCTGGTGCTCCTTTCTCTCTTCCCGAGCTACCTCCCTCACTCCCTTCCAAGCCTCGGTCCCTTCATCCCTCCCCAGCCCCTGAGCCATGTCTTGGGATTGGCCTGTTTGTGTTTGGAGGTGATTAGAGAGAATGACATGGGCCTTGAGATGAAGGGAGCGAGGGAGACCTATCAGAGGGCAGAGTGTACAGAGTGCCGGATCACCATTGGTTGCTGTGGAAATCAGACACGTCTTCATTTCTTCTAGCCATCCTCTCTCTCTCTCTGAGTGCCCGGCTTTCACATCCAAGCTCGAGGAGGCAGGCAGGCAGGCAGGGAGGGAGGGGAGCGAAGGAGGGCGGTCAGGATTTCAGTTCCTGTCTTTTGACTATGTGTGTGTGCGTGTGTGCATGTGTTTGCTCTCATGTTGCACACAGTAAACATCTTAGAGATACAGAGGGCTGAGCGCTTAGACACTGATAACACTCACCCTCCTCCAAAGCTGGCCAAAATACAAATACTATGCTGGAGCGGCTTTCAGATTTCTAGGTACTGTGTCACTCCAGTTAAACCAACGTGCACTTTCTTTATGAATGGAGAGCTTTGTGCATGCATGATTCATACACGCGGAAAACCTACTCAGAATTTGAATACAGATTTCTCACCGACTTGTCTCTTATCTTTTCAGCTGTATTACAGGCCAAGTCTTTTGCACTTGTATTGCAGACAAAGTATCCCAAAACACACAGCGACTACTGCTTCACACATGTATTTACTCTGATATTTTCTTTCTGTCAATGGCAAAGCAATGTGTTGCTGGCATATTTAACAATAGATGATGGCCAGATAAACCAAACTGCCTAATTTATTTGATCACTCAGCAGCTCTGCACACTCACATTTCTGTGCACGTGTGTACATACACACACACACACACACACACACATACTCACACATTCACATCGGCAGAGTTTGTCTTTTTTTCTGCTTTGTATTTGCTTTTTGTTTGTCTTTTTGATCTTTTTTTTCTTTTTCAGATATGCTGCATTATTTATTGAATCTTTATTTTGGTTGTTGTATTATCATTTCAGGCCATATCTTTTGTTTTGCCACGACTGCACAATTTCCCAAGTCATTTAACTGCAATCTGTTTTTGTATTCTGTGTGAAATAAACTAATAAACTCAACTAAACTAAACTAAACTTATCCCTGTTTCATTTCAGAACGTGCTCCACGCAGTCAAGTTTCCAAAAGCCCTTCATTGACTTCTATATAATTCTCCCACACCCACACACACACACACACACAAATGATGAAGCATTACGTAATGTATTATACATGCAAAATCTTCCCAAAGTTTTCATTCAAAGAATGTGCACCAGACTGTTGTCAGTATCAGGACGCAGCCAGTTGACACTGGCCGCCTGAACAGTGACATGACTGGGAGCAGCGGGGCTGGGTCTCAGCCGGCTCCCCTCTCCTCCTTGCCCAGAATAGAGCTGCCTGGTCCGCAGACCCTCCAGGGGCACCTGGCTCCCCTCCCTGCCATCTCTGGCTGGATCGATAGCCGAGGCCGCCCCAGCCCAGAGACCAGGGGTCAGCATCAAAGGCCTCCTGCCCACATCCTGCCACCTGGTGTTCCATTTTGGACGAAGGGTACATTTCTTCTTCATTCCCTCCACCCCCTTCACCCTTCCACGAACAGGCTAAGGACACAAATCCAGCACCGCCCCTCCCTGTGATCTTCTTTACCCTGCTTCCCAGTTGCCCACACGGTGAGAAAGGGTGAGAGGTCAGTCCCTTCAGACCACCACACAGTCACACATCCATTTGATGGGGAGATCTGCTTTTGATTTAATTATGACCTGTGAATCTTTGTCCCTAAACATGGAAGTGATTTGGGGTTTTTTGGTGTGTGTGGAATGTGCTGAATTTTATCTGTAAAACAAACCTTAAATGTTCATTTTCAGGGACCAGCAGGTGTCAAGTAGACCTTCTTCAAGGTTTTCAGTTTCACAAGCACAGTGTGTCTGTAGCATTTTTTCTATACACCAATGGATAAAACAGACACATTATCACATGATTATTTATATAAATTAAGTATTTTAATCGGAAATTATTATCATACTAACACTATGGTATAATGCAGAAAAATACACACCTTCTCCACCTCTTCACTAATGAAAGTAATTACATGTGCACAACATTGTTGTTTATAATCATGCATGAAATAAAGTGAACTTTTTGGCTCACACTTGAAACATGTTTCATTATTAACTGATCAACAGATCTGCTACGGTATGAATCTCTCCCTCTCTCTCTCTCTCTCTCTCTCTCTCTCACTCCCCATGTTGGTCAAGTAACAAATGGCAGGCCTATTGAACACACATTGTATCTCCATGAGGGCTGTCCGACCATTAGCTCCAGGAATACATATTAATCAATCCAGATTTTTGAATCTGTTTATTAAGCCCAGCCATTCTTCTCTCCAATGCATTAGCAGATCTCAGTATGTCCCCTACTCTTGTGAACAGGGATGAGAAGGAGATAGAGGGAGAGGAAATAAAGGTCTGATGAGTTTGGCAAAGGCAGGATGGAGGCTGAGACAGATGGCATGAAGTCTGCAGCACTCTGGCGTGGCTCGCCTGGTGCTAAAATCCTCCTCTCTCACATTCCAACAAATCCTACCAGGAGGCTGGAGAGTCTGTCACACCACTCCAAGGATCCACAGGGCTCTCATCTACCCCCCATCCATCTCCTCTGCCCCGCGCCCCCTCCCATCCAAGCCTCTGACCACTCTGCATAGCATCCTTCCTATATTTTCATAACACTTCTATACATATACATTCACACATTAACATGTATAGAGGTGGGGCCATTTGGACTTTTACCATGCTGCTAAGATAAGAAGCTCCAGGGGGTGTAGAGACGTCGCCTGATTACTCTTATGGAATAGGAACCAGAGGGGCATAATTGAGAGAGGTGGCCTTTTCTGTCGCCCCAGTGTAAAATCTTATTCAGTAAACATGGGGCCAAATCATGGAGGCAAAGACTGTACAATCCATTTATATCAGGGGAAGAAAACATAAGAAGCTTTTCGATTAGTTTCACCAGTGCTCACACCCGCCCTTGGTCTTGAACAGAAACACTGGCAAGTTTAGCTCAATCACAATCCAAACATACGCTGCTCAGATTGACCCATATTTCATGGCTCCTGGTGGGCCTTACAATCCAAAGTGGACAGTAAGTATAACTGCACAGTGATTACACACACAGAGCAAGACCAACAACTGGATCATAGTCACCACATGACGTCTCTATGTGTTTTTTCCTCCTCAAAATACTATCGGACATCATTTGAATATTCCGAAGCATGCATTCCTTCGCCATGACAAAGTGCCTCGTGTAATGTGAACAATATAATTTATTTTATAGCATGCCTCCCCCTCTTTCTTTCTGTCTCTCTGCCAGCCTTCTGTTTGTTCTAATGAATGACTTCTGAGATGAGGTGCTGCTGTGAGGAGGTCACCGAGGGCTTCAGTATCACATTACTGTTAATGATAATAAAAAGAACAATCGGTGCTAAACCTCTTGGATGTTTCTCTTCTCCCCATATGGAATAAGTGTTTTATCTGCTATTGTTTTGAATAACTTAACATGTTTGAATTGAAGTGTATGCAATTAAACAACACACTATCTGTTACTATGTAGGTTTTTGTTTTTTTTTTTGGTAACCAATGCCTATTGACAAAGAAAGGCTACTCTGATGAAAGGTACAGTGGTGCACCATCTGGGTTACACAGCACATCACAAAGCACAACATCAGGCACATCTTAGCCCCACAGCACTGCATGAGAAAACATATTCCCTACAGTAACATTATAAGTACATAATGAATGCCAAGAACACTAGAATTCAAACATGAATACAACTTCTAACACTTGACAAGGGTTACACAGAACTCATGTCTTCAGCTTTTTACAGGCAATCGTTTTCAACATTTGGTCAGACCATATTCAACCTAAACCGAAGCAATTAAATTGAATGCATTTTGAACAAACTGTCCCAGCAAGCATGCAGGGGGATGCAACGTGCAGAAGATGGCAAAATGCAACCCTGTTTAAATGACATGTATATTGCACATCAAACCAAACAAGCACATTTTTCCACAATATGGTATCATGGCCAGGTAAAATTAATATTAAAACAGCCCTGGAAGAGGTTTTGAATTTAAATTTGAATAAAAAATTTCGAATTTCATTTTGGCTCTGTATTTACACAGGTTTTCAACATTGATGCAGGCTGTCATATCAACATCTATTTAATGTCACATTGTTTGTTGGGGTTGTTTACATGAATCTGACATTCAGATGCAGATCATCAGTGACTTTCCCTCCCTCTACTGCAGAAACAGAGTTGCTGGCTGTCCTTCCTACGTGGCAGGGCAGCGTGGCATCCCCAGGCCCATTGGCACTGCAGCTGTCACCCACAGGATGGGAAAGTGGCAGGGTCGATGGCTCCGCGGCATGGCTCCTGGCGACATCCCTCCCTTCCTGGCCCAGTGAAAGGGCATGGATGGGGAGCCCAGTCTCTCAGTGCATTGATCAAGGGCCAGCCCTCCATTAGCCACCGTCAGAGCTAAAGGTCAGCTAAGGCCAGCGGATGGGTCCTGTGTGCGCGTCCTATGGAGTGACTCATTCTCACACCCAGGGAGTGAGTGCTTGTCACTTTGGTCTGTGCTGCCCCTTGCTCTTGATGGCCACATGAGGATGGCCATTCCCCTTCCCTTCACAATAGTTAGCCCCCCCACCCCCTACCCCCCATGGGTTGATGCATCCTGCAGGCTAAGCTCTACCAAATTTGCCTTTTTTTGTTTGATGTCTGCCAAATTATGCGTTATTGTTGCTTTTAGAGATATTGCTATGTGCTGGAAAATTAAAGAGCTTTCCTTCTAATTTTCTCCAACTGAAATTGGTTTATAAATGAGGTAGGCCTGATTTGTACTGATGATCACACAGCAACACAATTGCATCAAATTGCTACTCCAGAGATGGTGCACCACATCGTGCTCATCGCTGAGTGGTAACTATTGCCTGGTATGGTTTACATTAATGCAGTCAGGCTGTGAAAGGGGATAATTGTGGTGCTAAATGCTGCAGAAGCTGACGGGGTCCATTTCTTAGCTTGTCAAGGCCAGCAGTGATAGAGAGGGTCGTGCCTGGGTCCGTACACACAGAGACAGATGAGCTTATTTGCACCAACAAGTTTGCATACATGTGGGCACACGTGCACGCACACATGCACACACAATCAGCCAAACTCCACATAGAGATGCTCACACACTCTCACAAGCACACAGAGATGGTGATTGTCTCTTGCCTGTGTCAGGTTGTGGCTTTTTTTCTCCAGCCATGGAGACCTCATCCTGGGAAATTGAGCAATTTCTGATTGAAAACAGCGCTGGTAATTAGAGCACTCACTATTTGTAACCACTTGGCATTGCATTAGTATGCAAAGCTGGCAGCCAGCTTATCTGGGGGAAAACGTTTGTTTCCTTA
>OMKZ01005196.1:23661-34304 GCA_900302535.1 Neoniphon sammara
TGGAGCAGCTACATTCTAGACTCTTGTGTTCAGATGGGAGCACTCATTCTTCAGTTTGCTCCAAGCCATGGCCCACCGCCACTGCCCCCCCGCCACCCCCCTTCGGCATCTCCTCTCTGCAGTCCCTTCGGACGTCACGGCCCTGAGAGACTGGGAGACTGGTGTTAATTGAGGTTGCTTGTGTCTGTACCTGGTCAGCCGAACATGTATCAAAGCCGTCCTTGTGCATTGCATAAGTGTCAGTTACCGTTGGGCCGGAAGTCACGGGAGACCAGACTGAGCACTGACCACTCATTTTGCAGTCTTTAGCAAGGCCTTGTTATGGTCTTCTAGTGCTAATGGAGAGTATAGTGATGTGCACTGCGCACTTCACGACCTTCACTAATTAGGCTACCTGAAGAAGATGAACTCTGAGAAGTGCTCTTTTTGCAGACATAGGGAAGAAATTGGTACTTTTAGTTTTTACTTAAACTCTGGTCTTAAGTTTTGTCAAGCTCTTTATCCTTGTAAGATCATCTTGTTTTGAATCTACTTGTAGGTTTTAGAAACTTAATTTGCTGTTGGATATTGGACCAGTTACATGTTAATCTCTATATCTAAATAGTAGAGTGCTGTTTTTGTAATGTATATTGTTTGTTTTTTGTTGTTGTTGTTTGTTTGGGTTTTTTTTTAACTGAATTAACATGTTACTATGTTCGTGCTCTGGTATATTAGTGATGACAAAGTGTCTGGATTCACTTAAAAGTCTATAATTATTCTTTCTAAATTCTCTCAAATATGGTCAGAGCAGCCATGAGAGTTGGATACTAAATCTGAGGGATGGCCTTCAAAGGGAAAGCTATTGTGTCCCCTGCCACATTGTGGTGTGGAAATCACAGTGGGCACGTGCACAGAGACCGGTCTGAAATTACAGGCCTCCATCCACACTCTGCAATCTGAGGCTTGCAGGCAGCAGGACTGGCATGGTGTCCCCAGCCCTCCGACCCTGGAGCCCAGAAACTGTAAGCTGCTGCTGCTGCTGCTGCTGCTGCACCGCACTCCAGTCTCTGTGGCAAACGAGCCTCCTGTCTTCTCTCTCCAGCACTCACCGGCAAACCTAATTAACTTTGCCTCTCGACCGAACGCTCCCGTCTTTTCCTCTCCCGCAGGCTTGCACTCCGAGAAGCTCTGCACTGCTTTGAGTACTCTCTCCCCCCTGAGTGTTTTGGAGTCCCAAGCCGGGGTTATCCGGTGCCAATTTGCAGCACCTGAGCACTCAGAGGTTTGTTTCAAAGTCGACCTTGGGCATATTGTGTTTGGCTTGGCCTGTTTTGGGGTTTGGGAGGTGCGGAGGTGTGCGGTGTCGAGAACAGATGCTGCAGAGGAAGAGTTTCTCTGTGTTTTCACTGCATATAACCTCTCCAGGGAGGAGCTGAAGTCTGCAAGATGGAGTTTAAAAGTAGGTTTCTTAGGTATGTTTACCATACGAGGGATGTAGGTGTTTGTACCGTGAGCGTATGTGTATATGTGTGCATTGTGGATGCTTAAGTCACTGCTACTCTGTATAAATTATTGTGTATTGTGTGTATCGGGTTGTGTTTGTGAACTTTGCTGGCGGCAGCACTGCAGCATTGTGCAGCGAGGTTCTGAAGTGGGTCAGCCTTTCTACAGTGCTGAAGCTCCCTTTCTCTCTCTGAGGAGCACCTGAGAAAAAAAAAAAGATAAACATACAGCCAGGAGAGATGTAGCAATGCAGGACTTCACTGTCACATCGTCTGGATACAGTTCTGTCCTCTCTGGGCATGGTGACAGTACAAGAAATTAAAAATCATACCTGCGCAGTGGATTAATGCTGCCTCTGTGATTTATTCAACACCTGCACCCACCTGTCGTCGTCGCCAGGCATACTCAAAATTTGGATGCACATACACTCCTTCTCTGCTGTCACATCACAGTAAGTCCCATTTGTTCAATTAAAGCCTTGTTTTCACTGGAATTGCTCGATTGTTTCTTGGTTGTTTAGTTTTGTTTTTTTTTTACTTGCCTCTGAGCATGTTTCATAATGAAGCAATTGTAAGAGAGTGCAACAGAATTACCATAGCCAGTATCGTCTTTTCAGTTTAGATGCATATTTTTCTCTCTCTCTAGTAGTTATATTTTTTTTGGCTTGGGGTTTCAGTTGGGCTGTTTTGAATGATGCGCAGTTGGCCGCTCATGGATCTTTCAATCCTCCCTGGCAGGCAGTGTTTCCTTTAATTGTTGCATGCCTCTGGAACGTGGCTCACTAATGGGCTGTTGGAGTCCCAATCAGTCAACAGTGTGGTTTCTCTCTCTAATATCCTGGCTTGAACAAACAGGACAGCCTTGATGCTTTGTCTGCGCGCCGTTCGGCGGCGCAACTCGGGAGGCTGTGGCGTGAAGGAATGAAATCTCTTTCATGCCTTTTCCAGCCCCTCTGATGTCAAGCTGGGATCCGAGACAGATGACGTTTCATGTCAGTGTCTGCTGGGTGTGTTTGTGTGTATGCCTGTCACCTGGCTGGTCCTCCAAAACAGCGGGTGTGATTAAATGTGACAGCCATGAACTCAAAACACTTAAAGATGCTAATTTCTCAGGCTGTGACAACCTAATCCCGACTGGATGTGTGGAGAATCTGTTTTGATGTTACTCCAGAAATGTCCTTAGTAGGGGGTTTATTTGGTTAATGTCGCTGCTGACGCTTCCCCGCATTAGAAAATGTAGCTTAGTAAACACTCAATCTTAGCCACTAATCCTCTTTGATGGAGCTAAGAACTCACACAGGTAAAGGGTCCTGTATAGACTGTGGTCAGGGTGGGGCTTTTCCCATAAAACTCCAGGGATTTGCATAATTTGAGCTTATTGCTCATTCTCTGGATTCACTGTGGATTGAATCAGGAATACCACTTTCTTCTCATTGAATACATCCAAGGGCTGAGTCATTTTGTTTTGTCATACAAGTCCGTAGAGGCGGTTTGGGAAAGTGGAACAGCAGTGGTCTAATACCTCAAATGAGTCATGATCCTTGTGACAGCCTCTCCCCATCTTCTTTCAGCTACTTCACTGTCTGGGGGCTACTGTTGGAGGTGTAGAGTAAGGGCAGGGTGAAAGGGGATTAAAGCGTTCAGGCAGAAACGAGTGCTTGCCTTCATTTCACTACTTACTGCTGGCCTTCCCTTCACTCTTCTCTGCGGAGTCCTTATTTTGGCTTTAGAGCAAGAGCTGAAACCTCCTGGCAAAGAAAACAAACCTCTAATAGGGGGAGATGTGAGCACCTTGTCACCATATGGGGCCTGGAATTCCACAGAATTGCTCTCTAATCTCCGCAACATGTTAGGAATTTGAAGCCGTTGTTTTTCGGTGGAAAATAGCTGCCCGTTCACCACGTGGCTTCTGCTTTGGCGTGCAGTAGTGAATGCTCAATTCTGGCACCCCACGAGCAGTGCACTTTGCCTCTCTCTCTCTGTCTCTCTCTTTCTCTCTCTCTCTCTCTCACACACACACTACAGGTACAATTGACATCTAAGGCTGAACTAAGGAACAGTTTGTGGCTCCAATAGGCACAGAAATCATTTGGTAACTGTTGACACTGTTGAGTTTTCTCAACTCTTTTCCAAAGACCTCATAAGTAGAGATTTATTGTTTGTTCAAAAGCTTGTAATGTTGGCATAACAAATGAAGTGGGAAGAACAACTAATTTATTGCTCATTTCACATGAAGGAAGGAAGTGGATGCAACAAAAGTGAGTTGAGTTGTACAAATTCTGTTTTGCGAATTTGTCAAAGAATGGTTGAACCTGAGAACGTTTTTAATAAGTATTGTCAGCAGGTAATAAAATATATACGCAGGGGGTCACCAGTCACTTCTTTTAACCTGACATGGAAGTGCTTCAATGGGAGAGCGTAACATGTGTGGAGGGTCTCCCCCTCATCCCCCCAGATGAACAGGTGCCTTGTAGGAGTTGCTAGTGCAGTGAAAGGACACGGTACAATGAGGGAGTGATTGCACCTCAAAGAGACAGGACAGCTGAAATTTATACTGTGTTGCATGGTGAAAATAAGAGATTTTCAACTGAAAAACGCAAGCTTTAGAGGAATGAGATCTGTAGCAGAGATCTCATTCTTCTAAATAATAATTAATAGCATTGTAGTTTTTGAGTGGAGAAATGTCCATTCCCATCCCTATAATTTCATTTGGGCAAATAGGGAGTCTCAGTAGGCGGTATGGGATGCTTTCCTCTGTTTTGGCCTCATTTTGTGATTGAGGCTAAGTTAGGTCAAAATTTTGCATAGTGCAGCTTTAAATACATTCAGACCTCTTTTTGCACTTTGCAGCCACCAAACATTCATAAGCGTGCCAAAGAAAAATCCATGTACTTCACTATAAGGTGTGCAGAAGCCACAGAGCCCACATCTTACATCTAACGTGGGAGGATCGGGTTGGACCAAAGGGGGGCAGAGGTGGGAGGGCTTGTAGTGTTTCTGATTTGGGGCTTTAATTAATGGAGTCCTCCTCTGCTGAAATTAAATGGGTGTGTGTCAGATATCTTTGCCCTGTTGTAATAACGTGCTGCACTGTCGGCCAGGGAAGCAGTTTAGCAGCTTTGCTACTGTGCTGAGAGGTCCTTCAGTGACTTGCCAAATAGCTGTTGATGATTCAAGGCTCTCTTCTTCCCAGGCTAATTGAGGAACCGTTTTCTAGTTTGGCTTTTCCCTTCTCTGGCTGTCATATTTTATAGATTTTAAGCATGGTGTCTAGTGGGTCAGAGAAATGCACTTTCATAGTACGTGTGCGTGGGTTGAGAGTTATTAAACAAGGTTTGCTGCAATCTTGTGTCCACATAGCTGTCTTCACATTGTACTATTCAAGGTTTTGTAATTGATGTGGTGACATATTTATTGCCTTTGAAAAAAAGTTACACTTTTGCTTTTCCCATGGAACTGGCAGAGATGGCCTCTGCTTGTGGCAAAGACTTGAGTCAGTAGAGATGACCTCAATTTATATTGTACAATGTCATCCCTATCGTGAGCTATTGTTGTCTGCAATGAATTGAATCTGGCAGAGATATTTCCCAAGCTTCATTTTTTGAGGTTTTTAGGGTGGAGGTTGGTTGGTCTCCGTTTACATGACACAGTGAGTTTTGTGTAAACAGCAAGCGAGAGTCATCATTCTCTTTCCAGTGAGAGGAGAATATGTTGTGGCAGTGTTGCATTTCGTTTCTCCGTGCATCCTTGAATCATAATCTGGAACAGCCTGTTCCCCATTTGATACATTCCGCAGGTTTATCCGAAGCCTTCAGATATCATCCTTCTTCTGCCTTTGTTCACCGCATCTCTGGCCTGAAAAAGTTGTTTTCATCATTTTGAGATATTGCCTTGTTCCTTCCTGAGGCCAGTGGACTAATGGGCTTTGGTCTCTGGAATCCACTCCAGTGTTTTCTCCCTCATTGGGCCATTTGCAGAGGCCCCAGTGGGGCAGACAACAATAGGCTTCGTATGAAATATTCACCATGACTGGGGCATTCCAGCAAGCAGTCGATCTGTTCACAGCAGTTTAGTGGTTAGATAAAAATCTGCTCCGATTGAAGAGAAAAACACTACCCCAGTGCTTCCAGGGATCCGAAACGAGATTGAGTGTTCATTGTGTTATTGGATGGTGCCTGCCTTCTATCTGTCTAACCATGCTCTGGCACGCAATGGTCATGTCTCTGTCTTGTCTGTCTTTGTCTCAGTCAGAATTTCAGCCTAATGAAATGAGGGTGTATCCGGAGCTCTGAATTAAGAGTGGAACAATTGTTACATCTCTTATTTATTTGCAGAAATGGCCATGGCAGAGGCACCTGGCTGCGCTGGTAGTTGGCCTGCATTGCTGCTGGTCTTTGTGAGCGGGTGACGCTCCACAGTGCTCAGGTGGTTGCAGCCTGGCTGGTGTACAGATGCTCAGAGTAATTGCACTGAAATCTGGGAAAGTCTCCGGTAGGGGAGATGGTGAGTCCCTGTAGCATTGGGGTTGTCTTTCCCTGTTCCAAACCCAGCTGTCAAACACGAGCTAGTCCCGATTAAGGAACCGCCTGCATGGCTGAGCGGCAGCAGACCTCTCTAACCACGTCAGATGTTATGCCAATGCAAGTGGAGGCTGAAAAAATGCCTGCCTGCATGACATGACGTGCTCACAAACCCTCAAACTCAGCTCTCCATGGAGGGCTTGGGTGAGAGATCACCTCTACATATGTTCGTTTGGGAACTCTTAAGATTGGATTCAGCTGATGTGAGTTTTTGGAGACATTTTGTGGATTTAAGCTGCCAATAGCTGTTATTCTGTGCCAATATTCAGTATCATTAAATTTTCATGTCCACAAAAAAGTCCAAGTATTGAGTGTTTCCTCTAGAATTTTCTACTGTTTCTTGTCATGGGGGAAATGTTCTGAGACAGCATTTAGGACATGATGGGACAGCAGATCTTTCCAGTGAAAGCCAAACTAATATATTTTCTTAGGTGAGTTAACAGCTCCTTAAAGTTGAATGAGGCAGGTTTCATTGCAGGTTTTACAGCAACACTGACAACACTGATCTGGCTAAATTTGGTTTGATGGTATCCGATTTCTAATAAAAACCAAACATAGGCCTGATATATTGGCTTAACTCCAACTAAAGATAAAACTTTACCATGCTTATTATGTTTTGACATATTGTGAGTGCTACCCAATAAATTTGTCAGCGGTTGCAGTTATTGTAATTTTCCTTGGAGCTTTGCAGTTTTGCACAGATTGCCTTGTGTATGAAGTTCACGTTCCTGCTGAGGCATAAAGGAAGAGGAGAATGCTAAGGCCACAACAGCACAGGATGTTAGTGTACTCTAGTAGATGTTGTTGGTCTTTGTGTCCCCCCCCACGCACACACACACACACACACACACTCCATCAGTTGGTTACTATGCTGTGCTTTTGTAACCTCTGCAATTCTTTGTGAAAAGCTGACTACGACCTTTTGGGAAACTTGCATATCTGCTTCTTTTCTAAGTGTGTAAAGCTAACAAAGAGCCCTGTGGTTATATTCTCTTTCCCAGGGAAAGATTTGCTTTCAGATGTGTGACTACTTTTTTCCCCCCAAGCCAGCTACTTACAGCTCTTTCTCATGGTAGATTATTGGAAAAGATTGCCACTGTCCAGTAAAGTTTTTTTTTTATACTGGCAAATAAAAATAGTTGCAGTGGTGCATGTGCTTTATTGTGTGAAGACCTGTTGTATGGCTGCATATGTTAAAGAGAGACGAGAACGTGGCCCTTGTGTTATTTGGACGTATTGGATAAGAGGTGCTAATTTAGAACCAGACTAGCTGCAGCAGAGCAAGATATCGCTTACAGGGTGAGAACTGGTGTGTGTGAGAAAATTTGCGCAGGAAAAATTTTGTGTGTGTACGTGTGTGTGCGTGGTGCACATCAGGCTTAGGCCACTATATTTGCCTTTTATTAAAAATGGGCTACTGGCTGGTCAGACTTGAGCACCTCCAATATAATGGAGGTTACTTCCTAGTCCATATGTTTATATAGTTATTTTATTTATGATGCCTCATTAAAGAAGTAATTCCAGCGTTGTGTTGGAGGATTTTCCCCACAAGTCTGTAAAACCCGCGATAAAACACTCCACTCTCTGCCTTGAAAGAGCTGCTAACCCAGCTAAAAGAATGTCAGTAGTCTGTCTTTCAGTGGCGAGTTTGATGGTTTCAGAGGCTTTTCCACCCTCAGAGGAATATAAGTCTTGGCGTAACATGGAATTCTTGGAATTTTTTGGCCATGGAAATACTCAAATTTAAAAATAGCGAATATCAGCAGCTGCAATCCAAAGAAAAAATCACTGTCCTATCAGCCTTCAAAAGCTTGTGTTGTTCCAACTACAGTGCACATGCATTCATCAGTGTATATGCAGTTCATGTGTCTGGATCCAACATTGTAGTGAGCTATTTTAGGGCTCCACTTACACTGCAGAGCTCATTGCACAGCGGTGAGAGAAGGCGCACACTGCACTCACACCCCCACCCTTTTCTGACAAAAGCTCTCCACAGAGTTGGTCTGGCCACAGTCATCTCACACCCTCCACTCTATTTTAAGCCTTCAGTCTGAGGCCTGCTCCCCCTGAACGGACCCCCAAATCTCTCTGTGTGGGCCAGAGCAGGGGCCTCAGCTCGCCATAGACATTTCCACTCAGATAGTCTTGCAACTCCAGCCAGCTGGCCCGAAGGTAATACTAGAGATAACCTCATGGATGCTGTGTGAACTCAGCAGCCCTCTGCCCCGGCTAGACGAAAAGTATGTTGTTACAACGACAGGGAGGCTCATTACAATTTGGATTCTTTACAGCCCAGTTGATGTGTTTGTCAGGGATTTCATGGTGGGCCAGTGCACATCCCGTATTTTGCTGCGCTTCCCACAGGTTGTTGGTTTGCTTCCTTTATTCAGCATACATGTATGAGGCTATATTTTGGCTGCATTTTTATTGACATTTCATTTACCAATCCCAGGATCTTATCTGTTCGGACATTAAATTCTCGGCTGTTTTGTTAACTACATTGATGAGATCACATTTTGAACACCGGCTCATTGCATCTCGCCACCCAAAATAAATCTAAAAGGCTGTTTTTTTGTGTAGTCAAGGCTTTACATGGGTTGCTTCCCAAATGTAATCAATATATAGTAAATTGGCACTGATATCGTGTTTCCTCTCTTTCCTGTCACAGATCAATATACTTTAGAACAAAGCAGTAGATGCAGAATTTGTTAGAGGCAATAAACTAATGTGTATGTGGCTATTTAAGTTGTGCAGCTTCTACAGTGCTGTATGAGTGTGCCCCTCTGCCTACCAGGGTGGGGTTACATTCCACAGTGGGCAGACAGCAGGAAAGCAAACGAGCACCCAAGTTTCCTTCCCGTCTGCATACAGTTTGCCCGGGCTCTCACATTGTTTATAATGCTGTGCCAGCAAGAAACCACTTACCGTACAACAAGATATACCCAAGAACCCAAGGTTAAGGCCACTGTCTACTCCCCTCATCTCTGCTAACATCATTAGTCATGCCCCATTGACTCTTTTATCAGATGATATTTATCTAGTTTAAAGGTTAGATAAAGTACATTATTTACAAGAACAGGGCAACAAATTGTGCGTTGGAAATTACATCTAAAATTTATGACCACAATTACACTGGAATGAGCGACATGTTTCAGTTCCAGGCATCGTCAGGTTTGCTCAACAGCCTCGATCACCGACCCTGGAAAACACAGTCAATTACGGGAGGACTGACATGAGGCTAAACTGATTTGGGAGCAGCAGCACGGCATCAGGACCCCCTGTTCTCGGAATTGAGGGTAATTAGATGGCCGGAGCGCACCGGACATCCTCTGTCTGACGGAGACAAAACCGCACAGGCTCCCCAGTGTTCCCGCTAATCAGAGCTGCAGACGACGAGACGCAGCAGAGTAAGCTGCTGCGGCAGGCGCTTCTTCAGGTTTATGGGCTTGTCTGAGGCATTGCTCAGTGAAGCGAGCAATGATGACTGTTGGTGTACCCATAATCACTTTTAAACTGCCTTCTTTCCCATTGGTTAAAGCAGATGCAGAGTGGATCTGTTGCAGTGGCTCTCAAGGGACCCCTAGAGGTTTTTGAGAGGATTCCAGCAGGTTCTCGGCAAAATCAGGAACAGGTTGATTTCTTCATAATTCACAAGAAGCTATCCCTATTAGAGAATGGATAAGAATGTCTGTTGTAATCACGTGTCCCTCTCATTACCATTATCGTCCCAGGAGCAATGTAGACTAGAGTTCAGCTGCTATGGGATTTTGAAGACCAACATTGATTCAGAAATGTTTTTTGAAGACATGGACATGCCGATATACGATGCTCAAAGAAAGACAAATATCAACTCATTATATTTGTAAACTGATAAATTGATTACAGCTCTGGCACAAGTTGGGGTGTGTGACATATAAAATATCTCTGTGACAATTCAAAGTGATTTGATAAGTAAATGAACAAGAAAAGGCAGGGTCTTCTCTAAATATCCTGTATCAATAAAGATATATAGTGTGAATAGATCCAGAGACTATCCAGATGTATAGAAACTGAATGCATTGAGCGGTGGCTGTATAGGATTAGGAGCGGCTCTGGTTGCTGTCCCAGTGGACTCTGAAGGGTTGGGTTGAGATTTCCTTCCTGTTGGGAGTCGTCTCTTCCCCGGGGTTTGGATGATATCTGTCAGCCTGTTGACCTGACCTGTCTCTTAATGAGACGGTTTGGAGCTTGTGTGCTGTCATCACTCCCTTCCCCGCCTAACAGTTATTTTGGGTCAAAATCCTGTTTACTGGATGCCTCAATCTTAAAAAGTCAGCATTTCCTGTCACACAGAAGACTCCCAGCAGCAGCAGCTGAAGCAGGGAGGGGCAGGCAGGCTTGCATCATGGGGAACATGGATGGAGATGTTTGCGCGTGTGTTTGGTTGGTTGGGGGGTGGCGTTGAATAGGGTGGGTTACTAGCCAGATGCGAGGCCTGCAGCTGGCTGAGTGGGAGGGGAGCTACATTGAAAAGGAGCGGTGCCAGCAAAGTGGGGCTTAGCCAGACATTGAGAGGAGATAATCCATATTTCATCTGCATCAA
>OMKZ01005200.1:4142-15882 GCA_900302535.1 Neoniphon sammara
TTTGTCATTGCTGTCGCTCCCCCTTCATCTTCCTGTGTGTCCTGTGCTCAGACGGTGGAGATGGTTGCCCATTGCCATGGTAACAGAGGGATGTTCAAACAGGGCCGGAGCGGCTTTTACCCAGCTGAACGCTCGCAGGTTCGCTGTCTGATGTTGCAGCCACCTCATCAGTCTGTCTGATGAAATAACAACCTCTGAGAGCCACAGAGAGATGCCCTCTAAAATTGGACTCGTAGGCAGTTTACCCGAGTGATTTAATGACTTTAAATGTCATAAATATGTTGCAAACCCTTTTAATTGGACCATATGTTGTAATTAAGGTTTCTCTTTTCTCTTGGAAGAAACATAAAAGCTTAGATTACTGACACAGTGACAAGTGTTGCAAATGACAGAGCTGCAGAGGAGCAGTGTTTCAGTGCTGCCATATCACTGAGATCTCATGTTCTTGTGACTTTGGTGTTTCCTGTTCCCACTGTGGGTGTGTGCATTTGTGTGAGTGTGTGTAATTGTGCATCTTTGCAGTGCACGCACACAAAAGATGCACACTTAAATATCATTTAAGTTTCTGGATGACATGCAGAGTTACGATTTGGTATGGTAGTTTATTTTTTGTTTGAGTGTTTATTTTTTGCTCTGTAAGATCAAATTGAGACTAACACTCAGGCATGTTCAGTGGAAGCTATGAGGTGTTAGATAAATCATTAGATCTTAAGTGGGACTACTTCAAAGAAAATCAAGAAAATAACATGAATAGATGCATTTATTCTGTTGTACCTTTTTTTGTCTGAAGCCTTGAATTGGATACTCAGCTTTTTGTGTGTGTGTTTGTATGTATATGCATGCAGTGTGCGTGTATGCGTGTCTTTGTGCATGTTTGAACTCTCCACCCAACTGTTTGTGTTCCCTTTGAAGCGTAGCCCCAGCCTGTTTAATTAAGCTGTTGAATATTCATAAGTGATTATACATATAGGCCAACGCCCTGAACCAGGGCTGGTTGCTGTTGGCATTCTGCACAGTGGGAACACATTAGGCCACTCTACACACACACACACACACACACACACACAGATACAAACACATTGCGGTTTCACAGTTAAAGCATAATGAACAATTTTGTGTGTGAAACCATCAAGGCGGATATAATGGTGTGAATGGCTGGGCTGAGCAGATCGCTTGAAAGAGAGAAGGGGTGGAGGAATTGCTGAAAGATGAGTCAGGAGGTGGAGGGGGAAGAGCACCAAAAAAGAGAGGCTTTGAGGTTGAAGCCATTCTTCCCATTCAGCCAGGTTTTTTAGGTTTCTAATCTGGGTCTGTGCGAGGAAGGAGTCTGCCGCTGCAGCTCTCTGGGTGTCTCTCTGCTGCTCTATTAATAGCCAGGCTTCTGAACCAGCGGCGGTCAAGTTCACTTCTCAAGGACATTCAGATGTATTATGTATCTGTCCCCAACCAAATAAATTCCCGGCCCTTTAAATGCCATATTTCTCTGTCATCTCAGTAAGTAGTCCAACCTATTGATGAATCAGTAATGATTTTCCACATCCTTTTTCCCCACACATATGAACACAGTCATGGAGAGAGAGAGAGATCTCTTTAGAATCAGTGTTTATAAAAGACCAATAAATAAAATAAAAAAACAACTGACTGTTGTATGTAATCTTCACCTAACATACTTTCTGAGTCCAAAATCCAAATTTTTTTGAAAAACCCAATAACACCTATGTAATAGCCTACTAGTATGATTTTGATTGATTAAAAAATAATAATATTTTTTTTAAATAAATAATACAAGGGTTTATAGAAATTAATACAATTTGAGATATCTGTTTGCAAATGAACTCATCACTGATTGATTTTCCGGGAAATCAATTTATTTTGGCAGAGCAAGACTATTAATTTGGGTGACGGGGGAGTACAACTTGTTGTCTTGCTGGATTTTGTAATCTATATGAATTCGTGTAAGTGTTTGTGTGCATGAGGTCATGTGCATTTATGTGTACATGTCAGCAGTGAGTCACCATGGATCATCCTTTGTGTATTTATTTTTGGCCCACAGCTGGTCCTTCCTCTTTGGGCTGGTGTGTGTCTGTGTGTGAGAGAGAGTGTGAGTGTGAGTGTGGGCATGCACGTGTGTCTGTGCTGGTGGTGCTGTTTTCTCAGCCGTTGCAGGATTGCCACATATTTGGTCAGTCGCAAAGGACGTTCGGGTCAACCTTGACCCACATTTTTGTTCCTCAGACACTGTTCTCTGGCTGAACTCATTCTCATTCTTCAGTCTTGGGTTCATATTGTTGCTCTGAGAGACCCAGAGCACACTGACAGATGTGCAGATGACCTCCTTGGCCAGCAATATCATAATACATTACAGTGCATCTCTCTGAAATAGTGATCTCTTTGGTTTTCTTTATAGTAGTCTTTATAGAGGGTTACCTACAGATTGTATTAAGAAGGAAATTGCTCCAAAACAGGCAGACAGACCCAGAGAGGTTTTGCTCTGTGTCCCTGCCACTCCCTGCTCAGTCTATATAATTTAGTGTGAGTCTGATGAATAATAGATGAGGCTATAGATCGCTGAGCTCAGCTTTGCTCCACTGACCCACTTAAAACACACACTCTCAGACACACACACGCACACACACACAAAATTCAAATCTGATCACATCCTCTAGGGAATTATCATATTTTGTCTAAACCAATACCTAGAACCAGACCTGTCATAGTCTTGAGTATCAACCAATAGGAATCTTCCATTTTCTCTGTTTCCACCTATCACAAAGTCCCATTTGCCCAGTAGTAAATGATCTCCAATCCAATCAAGCTGCACAACGTGTTTGTCCTCTCTAAGCGGATGTTGCGGTTGGTTGAGGATCTTTCATCCCAGCTGCTGTCGCATCTCAAATAAGTCTGGCAATAGAGGCTTCAGCTCCACACTCAGATAAAGATAGAGACGTCATTAGGTGTGTCATTATCTAACATTGTCTAGCCTTGACTCCCTCTTTTTTCCCCCAATCTCTTCTCATACCGTCCCATCTTGGAATATTATATAACCACATGGGTTTATGTTTCTTTATTTCCACCCTCATTCATCTCATCATTTCTGCTGCTCGTCCCTTTGACGTATCTTCCCTTTCTCTCTTAGAGAGGCATTAGCCTGCAGGCACTTCTGTGGCTTGATGGGATGTCACGTCAGGTTTCAATAAAGTTACATAAAGGGTTTGGGTTGTATATTGAATCTGTCACAAGAAAGGGTAATAATGAAAGAATGCAATAAAAGAGAAAGAATATTAGCAGAAAGCATTTCAGGAAATCACTGTGGTCAAACAAACAGACCAGTAACAGAACCCATTGTCTGTACAGTGGATGACAGGTACTGTATAGTATAGTTTGTGCTCCAGCTCCCCCTAGTGGATTGTGACTGCAGCCTGACCCAGGTCTCAACCCTGATCTTGACCAGGCTGGTTTTGTGACATTGACCTTTTCACACTAACGGTCACCCTGTGTATGTCCTGGGTCACCATCCCAGATGAAAGAGGAATTGTTGCATGGTTATGGATTTGATCTGGAAGTTAGCTTCAGCCACCATTATTATCATCAGTCACAGATAATCAGAGGGGATAATGAGAGGATGCCCCCTAAGATTTTAATTAGATGATAGCTGTCAAACACTGATGAAAACTTCCCATTAGTGATGCACTGTGTTATTTGTATGCTGCTCACCCTCCTTCATTATCTCTCCTCTTGTTATGAAATCTTCTGTTTCCGGGTGGTTTGTTTCTCGGAGTTGTTTGCTCACAGTTCCCTCACATTAGCCCAGTCCCACAGCAGATTGTAAATGTATTATAAAGTGGGTAGTGAGGTCAACTTTGGGCCACAGAGAGGGGCAGGGGGTTGGGATGGAAAGGGCTGCTGAGGGGTCTTGAGAAGGGGCCAGATTAAACAATCTTTCAGGGCCAAAAGGCCAGAACTGATTGTCCTGGATTCTGCATCTTCCTGCCCATGAATAGGCTGGCAGTGTGTTTGGGCCGGCATACTCCATGGTACACTGTGTATTGTACAGCATCCAGACAGACCAACTGCATTTTGGGCCAGTGGCCTCTCGTCTCCTTGTTGCGTAACTAGGATGGGCTGGATATAAACAGGAGCAGCTCCAAAAAATACTGACCGTCTCCCCCCATGTACACACTCTGTCTCACACACAAGGGCGCACAGTCTCCTTTCTCATACACTCTGTCTCCCACACACACCGTCTCCCCCACACACAGTCTCTTGCACACATGCTGCACACAGTCTGTCTCCCCCCACGCATACACACTGTCTGCCCTGCATGTACTCACACTGTCTCTTTCATGTGTTTGCACATTTCCTTTTTTATTTTTTCTGTAAGATTTTTTTTTTCTGGAGCATTTCTGCTTCATGTGACAGTGACAGTGGAGATAGACAGGAAAGACGGCAGAGAGAGAGAGGATGACATGCAGCAAAGCATGCGGTTTGGAATCAAACCCGTGCCACCATGGTAAAAATGTGTAGTACTCAGTCTACACAGTGAGCCACCGGAGCACCCCATGTGTGTGTGCATTTTCTCTTCTACATGTAATGAAAAAACACAAAAAATAAAGAAATTGTACTTGACCATGTGCATGTACCATCCAAGGTCTTCTGGCCACACATACAACATACACAGATACTCCCTCAAATAGGTGTACTACATGTAGTAAGCGTAGATCTTAACAATATTCACATCCTCCTACATGTGTAGTATGTTGACACAAACACCACATTCACACACCTTACTCTTCCACAGACGCACAACAGCATACTGTTCACCCTTGGGGATCAGTGGGGATGCACCTGCACTAAATTTGTTTTCCTTAGACCATGTTTAAATGGTCCAAATGGATTTGGCCGTCTGTGATTAGCACCAAAGTGCTTAACTTCCAGAGGGTGGCCTGCTGCCATTGAGCGTTATCTGCCATCAGACATGGAAAGAGCCGGAACTTTCATAATAGTTTGAGTTGTTGTTATTGTCCTTTGTTTTGCTTATCTTCCTACTTGGCCCGTGTAGATGCCAATGTTTGAGTTGGCTCTGAAGACCCTTTACGCTCTCTGACCTCTTCAGTCATAATGGCTTCTGTGTCTAAAGTGCCCAGTGGTTTATGTAACTGCATTTATTGGACAGAAGTTGGACTAGGGAGGCTGGACAGGGTGCTTCTCTTTATGGGGAAGGTATTGTTCAGGGGGGCCGGAGCCCCGAGCCTGGCTCTCTCCTCTCACAGGCTTGAATTACCCCCAGTCTGAGCAGACAAAGCCCTCGCTCTTCTGCCTTTACATAACCTCTCACACTCCCAAACCAAACCACAGCACAACACAACACAGCACACTCCATAATCACTTGGAGGGGACTTTGGTGATTATGGTGACAATACCACAATGACTGTGGTTATGCTTATCATTTTGACATTTTTGAGATTTGATTCTAAAGATCAGATCTTGTGAGATAGCCATGTGTCCACACTTAGCCTAAAATGTTGCATATCTTGTGTGGCTTTTTTTAATTTAACTCTGTGCTATTTCTTTCAATCTCCCACTTCATCTCCTAACATTACTTGTATGTACAATATGCCTGGATTGAGTCCAGGTTGCATAGAATATAAATCACATTACAAGTATGACCACTTCTAAATGTGGTTATAAAGATCTGATAGCAATATAAGGAAACTCTGATTTCCATGTGGGCAGAATTGTCATTTAATGCATCCTGGCGTAATTGGATGACAAAAATTGCTCTAGTTCCGGTGAAACTTTGATGTGATTTTTGATATCTGATTCCTGCGGTCAGAGCTTCTTTCTCTCCCTCTCCACTTTCTTACATTGCTTGTACGCTCAGTTTGGTTGTATTGTATTCACGCTATGTAGATTTCCAACCACAATGCAAACCTGACCACTTCCACATTTGGTTTTGAAGATCTGTTTGATAACAGTGTGAGAAAAAGTGCACTGTGCAGCTGGAGTCGTGATGCTACAACAGGCAAACCATCCTGGCCCTGCATCAAAAAATAATGAAAACTGCTTGATGGTAAATATTTGATGGTTGGGGCAGCCCTATGTACAGAAACAGGCAGATAGCACACACGTCAGAGCTAACCAGTTCTTACATTTTATTTTATATTGTTACATTTTTTGTCATTTTTGCAATTTCTATATTGGACTGCATGTTTTTCCATGTGTTTAAGTTACCATTATAAGATACTTCCCTATATGAACCACAAATGCTGTTATAGCAATACTTAAGTCACGCCCTAATGGTTTTCAGTGACCTAATGTGCACTAAAGCATTAAGCATCACATCAAACTGCCTTGAAGCATCTGCTCTGAATTTGGTCTGATTTTAAAGCATGAAGAGAGTGACCGCTAGCTTATATTTGGATGCAAAAGAGGTCATGAAAATCCCCCTGGAGCAAATGTTTTCAGCTTCATAGTTGCTCAGCTTAATATCTTATGCTGCAACCTTTTTCCATTTAGAACTTGCTATTATCGGGCAGGTTTTTGTGTGTGTGTGTGTGTGTAGTTAATTAGCTTTTCCTCATCCATGTCTTGGTTGCTCATGAAGTTCGTATGTCATTTTCCTCATTATCTCAGTTCAGAAGTCATAAATATGAGTTATTACACTTTCTATTAGAGATAATAACTTGGGCCCTGTAACCAAAGAATTGTTTGATGGGTATTTAATTTTAAAATTCATGTGGCTCAGAGCTACAGTATTTTGTTGGGCAGTATTTTGTTGTTTAAGTGTGACATAAAAATGAAAGTCATTTTCACCATCAGTTGTTGGCATGGCATCCATGCTCTCCAGCTCCTAAACATTATTCATTGGAAACTCAGGTATAACATAAAACCTCCACTTTGCTATTTCTGTGAACAGCTTTGTTGGCCTGATCCCGTGCACTCAGATCATTATTATATTCCCCGCAGCATTTGAAGGCAGCAGTAGGCTGCAGTCAGTCAAGGGATGATCCTCATTTCCATTATTTGTTGGCACTCATGACTGATGTCAGACTAGACAGATAAAGCTTCACAAACTAACCAACTTGATAAGAAGCCAAAACAAGTACAAAGAGCGGCTCACCAGAAAGAAGGCAATAAATAAACCTTCATGGCGGTGAAATGCAAACTTCACTTCTGCAGTGCTCCATAGAAACATCAAACGTGGTTCCAGTGACGTGTCAAAAATGTGTCATGCTTTGGGGCCTTGAGGTGGTATTGACTTTTCATTTAAGAGATCAAACCACACCTTTACCTCATACCATCATAAAACATATTGACACAGAGGAAGATATAGGGATTATATTGGATCCCTTTACCTCATTTGCACTTTTGTTTTTCACTTGATCTTTCTGTCTCTTCTGTTGCCTCTGTCCTCAGGCCTGCTTCTCTCTCCATCTTTGCTTCTCACAGCATAACATCCCCAACTTTATCTTTCAACAGTCCTCATCACTGTTGCTTCTGCAAATCACTTTTCTGTCGCGTTTGGATTCTTCCAGAACTTTCTGGCCGGGCCGCACAAGCCTGGCCTCTGTTCAGAGCGAGCCTCTGTCCTCCGAATGACAATGAGTGTTACGTTGTCCTGATGCCTCTGTCCACTGTCTGAGGAAAACTCTCCGCACAGTCTGTCTCTGTGCCTTAATATGTGGCCTCATCTCTCAGAGCATTGTCTATTGAAAATATACAGTATAGCTTTGTTGTCAAGCCTGCAGCCTAAATGAATAACAACATGAAAGTCAGTGTAAAAGTGGAACAGTCACTCTAACACTGTAATGTGATAAGTGAGACTTGTACTGAACCACTGGACTGATAACTGCAGTGTTTCATCTAACTAGCTATGCATGTTATACCAGCCTGCTCTGGATGGGTCACACACACCACCAGCTCAACCTGCCACATCCTCTTTACAGATGTATGAGTGTGTGGGTGTGTGTAGAAGAGGGTTTGTAATGTGTGTATTTCTCCAAATGGGTCATTGTTTTGTCTGCAAGGCAAATCTCTCTCACACTCATTAAGTGAGACGCCACAAAGGCTTATAGCAACAAAGAGCTTCAGGTGGAATTGTAGTGCTTTTTTCACTGACCTCTTTCGCACAAATATTCCAGACACTGACTGACACACACACACACACACACACACATCTACATCCACGTGAGTGCTGTAAATGTACGTAATAAACAGTACAACACTTTGCTACATGTTTTAGGTCACGGCTCAGACATCACCTACTGTATGCCCCTGTCTGACATTGTTCTGTTTGACTTAACCTCATTCCCAGGCTTTCCCCTCCATAGAGTAGAGTTCACATTCTGCAGGGCGGGTGAAAGCAGAAATGGAAACCCCCAAATTCCCTCCATCGTGTAAAACCGGAAGTCCAAGAAAGTAGGTAGAGCTTCGTCACGGCTGCATTTGGCTCTGCTGCTTGATGAGCAATGCAAGTAAACATGTTGCCCACAAGTGATGCACACATCTCTTAATGACATACATCGTTCATCCAAGTTTCATCAAAATCAGACTGTTGGTGTCTGAGATTTCACATTTGAGTTGAAAATTTTTACATTAGCTCAGTCAGGGTAATTTTTAAGGATAGCTGGATTTGTGTATTAAGTTTTGAGAGAGTTAGGGCCTTTCAAAGTTATTCACCTTAAATATTCACCTTGGATTACAGCATAGCCTCCATCAAGCCATGCAGTTTAATATTTTAAACCCCAGAACATAGTTCCAAAATGCATCATCCCCCCAGTGTTCATCAAAACCATACCGGTGATGACTGAGATATCACTTCAGATGTCATATTTGGATGGACACAGCCTGAACGCAGTCATGCACATGTGAATGTGACCTCCATCGCTATTTGAGTCTCAGTAACTAACATTAATTCATGCCTCATTTTACTCCTAAAATACAGATCACAGATGAGCTTATCTTTCTAATCTCTAACCTTGACCAGTGTCTTATCAGGACGAGTTTGTGCCCCCGTCTGCGAATTTGTCACTGCAGAGCCACTCTGCTATTTGGGGATTGTCGGTAAGGCATGCTACTATGGAATGTCTAAAGAAGTCCTGAGTCATGCTTCAGGCTCGGGTATTCCCGGACTGACAGGAGCACTGCTGGGCACCACAGGAGGCTTGGCCCTCTTGCTGGAGCGACACCAAGATCACGGGTAAAGAATATATGTGACACATTGACCTCTGAAAGTACCTAGAAACCTGTCAGGCCAAATATCCGCTCTGGACTTCGCCACAGAGTTGTAGGACGGGGCGAATGTTTATTTGGATGATGCGATAACACACTCACTCACACAGAAAGTGAAATTTACTTTGGAGGGCTGAGTGGCTAGAGGGCATTGCCTTTGGAAACAAATAAAGGAAATACAGTGGCCTAAGTGACGTGCAGCCTCACAGTAGCTGGCTGTCTCTCATTAGTAATGGTTAAGGCAGAGGGCTCACTTCAAACCACTGAGGCTGCCATGTGCCTCTTTGATTCAGTACTGGAATCAAACCCACGCTTTACACACTTGCATTACTCTCTGAGCAAGTGAGGTTTGTTCTTATATAAGCAGCATTTCCCCTAAATCCTATCCCTGCTGTCTCGGTCCCCTAACTCCTCCCTCTCTTAGTCGCTCATTAAAGCCTGTATTCATTCCCCCGCTCTCCCCCCTCCCTCCTCTCAGCTTCTGTGCAGAAGTCTTTGGTAGCCCTTGTCCTGCCTTACCCCCTACGTGCCTGCTTTGCTTTTTCTCCCTAATTGGTTCTTACACTGCTGGAAGAGATGACTCAAAACACCAAGATTGTGTTGTGAAACCAAGAAGAGCAACTCAGCAGAGCTTATAAGTGATGTTTGAAGCGGGATCCATTTATGTGCGTTGTAGTGCAATAAAGATGACCTCTGTAAGACTTTAACTTAATATAATGTACATTTTGATCTTTAGTGCATGTTATGATCCCCCTTCATTCTTTCAGCTCCACATTTCTTCTCATGTGTAATTTTCCAGTTTACTTCTTGTGAGATTGCAATACAGTATTAGTAAAGTCTTCTGTTGCAGCCATTTTTGTTTCGAAACCCTTCCTTTAAACGGTAAAGCAGTTAGACCATATGCATGTGTGCGCATGTTTGCAGTTCTGAATTGCAGCTTTGTAACATCATATGACGTGTAATCTGAAAAGGGGTTTATCCTTGAGTGAAAGCGGTTGGTTTCCAGCTTTAATTGAAAATGTTCCACTTCTTTAGATCTGTAGACTTTGTGTTATATTCACACACAGCAAATGCTCGTTGATAGACAGCCACTGGATGGGTATTTAACGCTGACTGGAAGAGCAGTTGTGAAGTCTAGACAGTAGTTAATGCTAGTTTGAGCACAAGATCACTGATTGGTCTGTTGAGGAAATGACGCATGATTGGTCAGGAGAAACTTTTTGTCCAGCCCAGTTCGTTAGCGGACACAGGCTGCGGAAGGTGATTTATTACAGCGTGATGACTCAGGAAACTGATTGGCTATGACAATCAAACTGTGTGCGGTAATTGAAAGGAGGGAATGGAGGACTTTTCTCCCTTCACGAGTTCTTTCTGCCTCAGCTAGTTACTGTTGTGGAGTTGAGCTGGCCTAGAAACTCCAACAGAAGAAAAGCCCCCCCTCCCCTTCCCAAAGCTCTCTCACAACCCCTCTCTCCTTTGCTGCCTCTCTCACTCTCTCACACACACACACACACACACACACACACACACACACTCCCTCTCTCTCAGTGACAGCTCCTGGTGGGCTCTTTTTTCCTGTCTGCTCCCTCGCTCCCCTCACATCCGTCCTCTGGGTCTCTGCCTCTCTTTTCTCCCTTGAAGGATTTTATGCCCGACGGACTCTTTGAACAGTTAACTCCGCGGTCAGCTCTTCCTTCTTTTCACCCCGCGTCCATCCAACCCCGCGACTCTTCATCCGATTAACCGCCTCGGCTCTGTCACCCCACGTCTGCATCAGGCTGACCCTTCATTCCAGTGGACTCCTTGCCCTCCCACCAGCCGGACCCTCTCTGTGGGAGTGGGAGCTGTGTTCGCTGAAGCGGACGTTTGTGTGTGTGTGTGTGTGTGTATGTGTGTTGGTGTGCTCTATATGCTCTATGCCGGGTGCTGTGTGCTGCAGAGCGCGTGTTAGCAGTTAAGTGTGGTCATGGGCTCTGAGGAGCGGCTGTTGTGCGTCGCTCTTGGGCTGGTAGCGGCGGTACAAACTAAGCGCTCAGACTCTGCGCTATCAATAGTCTCAGTTCAGTGCTGGAGGGGCTGAGCACTCTATGGATTCTGGATATTCAATCAAAACAACACTAATTCCTCAACGTCTCTGCCTCCTGGACTGGCTGTGAAGTGGATTCTTTGTCCGGCGGACTTCGAGCCAAGTGGACTTTGTTTGGGAGTGTGTCCAGAGTGATGAGTGGTCTCCCAGGGCCCGGGTCGTTCCCTCTTCGCCGGCTGTGGTCGTCTCCCGAGCGACACACAGAGACAGACAGATAGACAGACAGACGGACAGACAGGCAAGGTCCCGACTGAGCCGCGTGCATGCGTCTCCCCGCCATGGAGGTCATCCTCAACCTGGTAACTGCTGACTCCTCTCCACCTCCTACCCCCACCACCGTGAGTCTCCACCTGTACACAGTGTGCGTGCGCCTGTGTGTGTGTGTGTGTGTGTGTGTGTGTGTGTGTGTGTCCCTATGTGTGT
>OMKZ01005201.1:3691-16229 GCA_900302535.1 Neoniphon sammara
CCCCCACCTCCATCAAAGCCACACACTAATCCTGCAGCTGTTTGACATTTATACAAAAATCAGCGAGTTGCATTTTGGAATATGTGACCATTTATCCAGCCAGTCAACCAGCTCATGTAATCAGCCATTCAGCAGGCCAGCCTAGAAAGTCAACCAGCCAGCCAGGCAGCCAGCCAGCCAGCTTGTGTGCGTCCTTCCATCTCTCTGCCCATCTGTCTGACTGCCTGTCCATCTGTACCTGCCTGTCTACCAGCCTTTCTGTCGCTCTGTCTGCCGGTCTAACAGCCTGTCAGCATGGTCTTATCAAGGCACGATTTGGTCCGTACGTCTGACTTTTTTTAAAAAGTAAACAGGATTGTAAAGCCCGATTGTCACCTGAAGTTAATTTGCTTTACCATACTCTTGATCAATTATAAAGGTTATACATACAGTATGAGACCCTCTTTGCTTGAACTTTAAGGCAAACTTTGAAAAAATTCAGACATTTTAACGCTGCCTTTCTTAGAGGCAAATGCACACATCTTTTTTTCAGTTTATTCAGTTGTATTTTTTTAAAGGTGTAAGGAAATCATGGGGGAAAAATGCCACAGCTCCTCTCTATTTTTCTTCTCATCTGTTTGATGCTGTTGGTTAAAGAGACTTCATTCTTTTTCCTTCCCCCTTGAGCCAAACTCCCATTGGGTTTTGACAGCATTTCTCTCAGATTTCAGTTGGTGAATCTTGGACAACTGCACACTACAAAAGCCTGGGCAGCAAAATACAACTTAAAAAAAAAAAAAAAAAAAAAATCTTGACTGGCTCTGACTGATGTGGAGTCGTCTGGTCAGCCAAAGTCTTGGGTCTTGACTTTCTCACACTACAGGATATTCTACTCTGACTATGAGGCTGGACTGCCTGAGGCCCGTCCCGACTCGCCCAGATTTGCCTTGAAGGTCAGAATGGTTGAGTCAGGCTTACAGTGGTGTAGAAATAATCTAATGTGACTTTGCCTTTAAGAATTGTTGGCCCTGTCAATTAATGACCCCCCATCTGCTCCCACCATCACACTGAGGCCATTCCTGGAATGAGAGCAACCAAGACTAAACCATGAATCTACTATCTATGAAACTATTTTTCAAGTGTAATAAAGCTAAATAAAAATACAAAGGCTACAGTGAGATTATACTGCCTATCATTGTCAGAAATAACAATGGCCCAAATTCAGACTGTTTTTCAATACAAAAAAAAAAAAGAAAAAAGAAAGAAAAGGAAACAAAATGCATAGGCTATATTTGAGGCGGCAAAATGACTAACAAAAAGAAAAGTGCTTGATCATTTATTCAAGCATATAAAAAATGGAGGAATTTTTAAATGTACAAAATCAATGGCTATTCTGTGAGCCTATGTTCATTCTTAAGGCACTCTCAGTTTGCTTCAGTAGTCACTGGCTGGCAGCAAGACCCACAGGCATGTCTGCAACACCAAGCACAGGCTGTGGTGTCAAAATAAAATAAGATAAATCGTATGGGAGAATTTTGTGTCCTTTCATTCATATCAACAATAACTGCCTTATGATAGTATATTATTGTAGTTTTAATGACTCAGGGACAGCAGGTTTGGAGTCTAGAACTTATACTAAGGCTGGCACCACTTTGCTCAAAAATCTAAATGATAATGGATATTTGGTTTAACTGTAATTGTGGGCAAAAACATGCACAACAGCACATGATTAGAAATACACACATTTGCCTAAATAAATAAAATGCACAAGGTAACATTTTATTTTCAAAATTACCAGAGTGTGACCCTGAAACTACACTGGAAGTGTAGCTGAATGTATGCGGAGTGAAACGTTTTAGTTCCATCAGACTTTTCAAGAGGGATGCTCCACTGGATGCGTCGGTTCAGTCAAGTCCCGGTTTTATCTTAATATGGTTTGGAGACCTCCCTTTTTGCTAGACAACGCGTGTATCACTTTGCAAAAATAAGCTGCCGTTATAGCAGGTCTAACTGATAAACACTGGAGAATCTCAGCAGCAGCCGCTGCTCGCCTCCGCTTGCCTACGTTTCACTCCCAGTGTAGTTTTGAGGTTAAAATGAAAATGAATTCCATTCTTTATCAGAGTTCCACATTCCTGAAATAATTCTAGAACTTGACCTAAGCCTGTAAACAGCAATGAAAATCCTGAAAATCACTCTGGTTTAACTCTCCATGGAACCTATAAAAATGGACCGTCAAGATGGCCCGTTTCACAGCAAATAATTACATAAATATAATTATATAAATAATAATATAATTGATGATGACACCACTTTCCTTGTACAGCATGATTTTGAAAATCTAAAAACACTGGTTTTGAAATACCCAGGACTTGACAGTTGGCTTTCCTAGTGTTTCCTGGTGCGTCTGGCATTTGCACACATCAATGTATCATAGTTAGATTAACTGTAATACCCTGGTATAATTACCATAAACAAATAAAACCATGGTCAAGGCAATTAGTAGCTTCAATCTCACAGCAGTATTATTAGCACTACTGTTTCTCAAAATTAAGACCACATTTTCGATAAACCTGGTCCTTCCTGTTCCCAAGAGCATGTTGATATTTGTATCCCCTCCCCTTGCCTGGCATTGGTTCATGTGTGTTTGTTTTCCGTCTCTTTGTTGAAGACAATAAACATGTTGAATTTCTCCATCAACCTTTCTCTCATTCCACAGCAAGAACCTCTGAAGGCTTTAGCTCCGTTTGTGCCAGAAGAACATTGACCTCTACCTGTTTTCTGCTGTAAGGCAACCTCATTTTTTGGCATGAAGCAATCCAGCAGATTTCATGGGAATCTGCATCTAAAATGTGGTGCAGAGGCTGTAGAAGCTGCCAAGCAATGGTCTTGTTTATTTATGGTAATTCGACTAATATCTAAACATTATTGTGGTATTGATTTACTGGTACAGAAACTGTTTATAGTGATCAAAAATCTTGGCACAGAATAATTCCTATACAAATACTGTTTAAATAATACACTTACTGCAATCAAGTAGTCTGCTAACAGAGTTCATTTTGGGTCTTTTTATACATGTAAATATATGAAAACAAGACTAGGTGAACCTAGTAGCCGCTAGATTGTGTCATCAGCACACAAACTGCACACACACAACAAAGTATGCTCTACCTAGACACTGTTAGCTGTCAGCCACTGGCGGAAAAATGAAAGTAAAGAAAAAAGTGTTTAATAACAGTGCAGTTTACTCTCACAAGGCTCCTGTTGGATTACTTCAGATTACTTTGTCTCTCAGCTTCAGTTTGAAAATGTGGTGAAATGGCAGACACAGCTACATGGCCCTGCTCGTCTATTTTCAGAGCTCAGCACCCTGAAGGTAACAGTGGATTAACTGGTATCGATCAAAACTCGTGAGCACCCGGTGCTGCGTTATGGTCATTTTTACATGCAAATTATTACATATTGCACCTTGAATAAACTCAGCTACATAAACAGGCAAATATATCATAACTATTTACATTAAATTCTGGGTGGCATGGCTTGCATTAGATTCACATAGTCTTGTTTACTCCCATGATACTTTTTTTTTTTCAAACTCTGCTACCAGTTCAGCACTGATAGCCCACAGTAAATTTTCAGGCCTGTTAAAAATTTAGATATACACTTACATCATCAACAAGCTGTTGTTTAGGTTTTGTGCTACTGACATTAGTATGTTTATAGACAACACAGTAATGTTTTAGGTTATAGCTTAATTATAATTTGAACAAAATTTTATATACTGTGCTGTATTATATTTGATTTATACAGTAATTTAATTTGTAATTTGAAAAGCATTTGAAACAGTTGTATTATATTTTGAAAGTCAATAAAATTCAGTAAATAGCAAAGCTGTCCATTTCATGATATTAAACTTATGTAAAAATATACAAATGTCAATGAGATGTCATCTGCAAGAGGAAAAAAAAGGTTATAATAATCATCCACTTAAAGTGATCAATTGGGTTCAGTTGGTGATTACTATAAGCAGTTTCCCCTGTATTAAAATGCCAAACCTTCTTCTCTTTGAACGTTTCTGCTGATAGTGAACAGCACAGACTGCATGTTGTCCAATCAGTGGTTCTCAGGGCCTCGTACCCTGTTTTACAGTGATAGCTGTGACAACATGTATCAGTCACACCTTAACAATCCAAACCAACAGCGGTGTTGGCAGTCTGCGAAGGTTAGCACCCCAAAGGTTAGAGAACACTTGTGAACAGACTGTTGTCGGTTCAAATCTACGGACCAGCTGGGAAAATCTTGGCAGGAGAAGTGAAGGAGACACACTCACCGCTCCCTCAACAACTACCACTGTAATGTCTTTGACCAAGGCACTTAACCTCCAACTGCTGCGGGGCGCTGCTGGAACAGTAAAAGACTGTGGCTGGACCGGCCTGCTCCTGGGTGTAGGGCTATTATAAGGGTTAAATAAAATACATTAAATTAAGGAACATTTAAAACAATTAGGGTTCCTACTGATGCCGGTGTTTAGCTCCATGACTTTTACCTGACTTTCTACAACTACTGTAACTTGGACTGTTTAGATACCCAAAAAACTGTATTCCATCATGGTTTGTTAAAGCTGTTTTGCTAGAGGTGTTTACAGCTTAGTTTACACTACACTTGCAGTAGAGAAATAAAGCTGAAGGCCATTAGCTAATGCAATTTTAAAGTCTTTAAAAAAGTGTAAAATATGTTGTGCTACATTCCTGTAAAGTGACCAATTTGCAAGATGCCCTGACTCCCCTAGTGAGTTTATCAAATTCCCTCATTTTAAGCACCTTGAATGCACCTCTCAAATTTCCATGATATTCCAGAAATGTCACAGCCGAACCCTGAAAAGTCAACAAATTATTACTCTGTCTGTACTACTGTACTACTACTGCAAAATCCAATTTTGGTGTTTATTTTCTTGTGTTTGAATTTTGCAAGATTGTTTACGGGTTCGGTAAATTTCATGACCCTTGGACACATTAAACCCTTTGGAAGGCCATTCCGCAAATCTAAAAATACACGGCCCTCCATTGTAAAGTAAGAATTATTTTCTTGCCCCCAGAGAAGCTGACTTTTTGAAGAGACAATGGCAATTTATATCTTTGGATCCTCATATATCCACTGACTCTGACACCTGGAGAAACAGCCTATCAGTCACACTCCAAATAAACCAGGATAGAGACCAATGTACACTTATAAAACAAATATTACTATTTTTTTTCCCCCAGTGTACGCTTGCAGAGCATTTGGTATCCACTTGCCAACGCGAGGTACAGCTCACACTTGTAGATGTATGTCTCCGGCTGAAACTATTTGTCCAACCCGTCATTCTGGGAGTCTAATCCATTTTTTAAGTCTGTCTGCTGGAACACTAGTCTATCAGTGACACGACACAGTGAGCAGAGGAAGAAACACCGCTAGAACTAAATGGATAGACAGGAAGAGCGCCTTGAGAGAGAGAGAGAGAGAGAGCTAACAGTCTGTGATTGTAGAAAACTTAGAGAGAACTAGATATACTGAAAACATTTAAAATTGTAGTACAGAAAAGACAGTTAGAGCAATGGAGCAATAAAACAGAGGGTGTTGTACAGTACTGTTGTAAAGATTTTTTTTTTATATAGGTATACAGAAATTGCACTGTTTCACCTAGTAACAGTAGAGGAGTGGCACTGCTGAATCTCTGCCACCACTCTGCTATGAGATTCAGGAAATTTATAAAACTGTATTTGCCATCGGAGGAGAAGAAGATGAAGACCGCATGCAAGCTGGGGATTTTTTCCTTGTGTTGCTTCTCTCTGATTTTCATGAGCCTTGGGCTTATAAAACCCTCCCAAACCCCATTTGATAAACTCAAAAATGCAATAAACTGAAGCTAAAAACACGGCTGTTTTTCACAGTTTGTGAAAAGCTGACATTTGGGAGTGGGAGATACAAGGTTTTCACCCAACAGCCACGACACAACACCAAAGTAACAGTAACTGTCTCTGTTTATGACTTTATCTCATTAAGTGGAGCTCTTGAGAAGATATCAAATGGTATTTATGGACAATGAGTTATCTGGCTGAAGAACTGTGTTGTTGTTGTTTTTTTTAAACACCCTCAGGCTTGTTACAAGTGGACCCCTGGCTATGGAACAATCTGACAGTCTAGCCAAGGCACCACCATTACTTAACCTCAGTTTTTAAACGACACTTTTACAGACTGGCTGTTATGGTGCTATGGAGAAGTTTAATACTGTTTCTTTTATTTGTTTTTGGGGAAGGAGAGAGAAAGAGGAGAGGAGAGCAGAGAAAATGGAGATTTGATGGGATATTGAGGCAGGAGAGAGATTTGTTGTCATACGTTTGAGTAAATGTAACATAGAGAGAGGGAGAGGGAGAGAGAGAGAGAGATCTCAGTCTGAAAAGGAATTACAGTTCTTGTGCCTCTGGGAAAATAGGTTACCCACTGAGATGCATAAACACACACACACACACACACACACACAGGGAAAAAAGGGAAAAGAGGGGATAAGTGGAAGAGGTACATTAGATCACACAGACGTATGTGGCAGCGCTGCTGGAGTGTTGTGAGAAGTTAAGTGCATTGCTCAAGGGCACTTCGGCAGCGGGTGGCATTTGATGTGCGCGATAATGAGCCACCAGCCCCGCTGATTCTCTGGTGTCCCCGAGCAAAAAACCCTGCTGTGTGCTCCCCAGAGATTTGAACCAGCAACCCCACCCAGTGACTGTCAATCTGCCTGTCTATCAAAACAGGGTCGTCTACTGAGGGCTCTGTGTGTGTTTGTGTGTGTGTGTGTGTGTGTGTGTGCATATATGTGTGTGTGCGTGTGTGTGTGTGTGTGTGTGTGTGTGTGTGTGTGTGAGAGAGAGAGAGAGAGAGAGAGAGAGAGAGAGAGAGAGAGAGAGAGAGGTGTCTATGAACAGTAACACATTGCAGAATAGTCGTTCCAGGTATTGTGATTTTGTGATTGCAATTAATGCAAATCAGGGTAATTTCAGCTTTTATTTTAGTTTTAGTTTTATTTAATTTGCGATTTTAGATTTAATTTCTGTTTTGTTTAAAAACAAAACCTCAAAAACTAACAAGATTGTTAGTTTTTGAGGTCCTATTTTTTCTGAACATGACTAGTTTTAGTTTTTCTTTTCAGTTTTAGTTTTAACATTTTTCTATTATGAACATTTCTGTTGGTTTCTTTGTGAGCACTGCTTTAAATAAACTTTTAAGTTTGTGAGATACCTCTCCTTGAGAAATGTTCCACCAATTTTACCATCACTGATAACAGCACACTTACTGAGTCATACTCAAAATAGTCTTAGATGGGTCCTGTATCACATTTCCTCCTGACTCTCACCAGTGCTGTCAAATGGGTCCTGCAATGTCACCTTGCACCCGTCCTGTACACGTCACGGCGAAGGGTCAGTGATGTACAGTCAGAGTAGATTTCATGTGTAAAATCACTCAGCCCCTGACACTTTATGTCAGAACGCACTTGAAGCTTTCTGACAGAAAGCCCATCCCTAATCCGAAGACCAACCTTTTTTTTTTTTTTTTCCTGACCGAAACATCTGACAGAAAGCATCAGCAGCTGATTTTACACATGAGCTGTGACTGACCTTGGACCAAAGTTAATGGATTGGCTCTCTGAACTTCTTTGTTATGGTTTAGTGCAGACTCTACTTGCATTAAAAGAGGAAAACTCAGGCTTTTTTTCCATTTTAGTTAATTTTGTAGTGCACGTTGTCATTTTGGTTCAGTGCCCCCCACCTCCCACCCCAGATGATATAAAACTCAGAGCGCAATGAATTATAGTTGGATATTCTATTTATTCATCTGTAGAAGTGTTAAGAAGATGAGAGCACTTTATTTTTAATTTAATTTGCATTATTATACATTCTATTTATTATGAGCCTTTGGTTTGCATAGTTAGTTCTTCTGTTGTTCATAAGACCTCAGAGTCTACAGCCCAAACATAAATGGGCACTATTTACATTAAATTGTACAGCACAGTATTTTTTACTTTGCTGTACCTTTCAAACTTCGGTGTTTTTTCCACTCTGTTCATAAGATTGAAAAAAATGGATGAAGTCTGAAGTATTTCCAGTAATTTGTGTGGTGTGCACCATGCTTATCATGACAGGAGTGATTATATATGACTCTTTCTTAATGGCAGGTAGCTCTAAGAGTCACATTCCCATGGTATGTCTTTAGTGCCACTTCAGTAACATTTTGTCCTTGACTTGCAATTTGCACCAATTATCACAATTTCGCTGCAAAAATAACCCACATAAAACTGCAAATTGCATTGCAATTTTTGAGAAAAGCCATCATCATTTTTGTTTGCAATGATCACAAAAAACCCGAATATCCTGAGGGACTGATTTAGATAGAGCTGGAGCAGAGCAGCAGGATGCTGTGGGCAGCCAGCTGGCATCGAGCCGCGTCTCACTGGGTCCGACACCAGTGTTTGTCAAACTCTGGATCTAGCTCCAGGATGGATCACTGGCTGCATCTTGTGGGTCCTCGCATGGTGACGTTTTATTCTGGATCCCTGGATGAGAGACTTTTGTGATGGGGTCCCAACATGGCAGAAATATTTGTGTGTTTATACAATTCTAGGTCCCAGAGTGAGATGCCACATTTAGTTTGGCCTCAGTCATACACAGTACATATGACTATTAGCAGTGTAGCAAGTATTTCACTTAAACTGAAAATTGTCTATGTGGTGAGTAACCTCTCAGAATCTAGGGTCAAGGAGACTACTCCAAAACCCACTGTGGAATTTCAAAAGTGCGTGGTCTGAAAACAAGGCAGCTTTTCTGAAATGCAGCCATTTGGGACATACAAAGTTTAAATGTGGTAACAGCTACACTTCAGTAGAGCTCATTCTGCCTAGCAGCAGCAGCAGCAGCAAAGGTTTGTGGGTATCCAGATTTTGGCCTTAAGCCAAGAGTCTCTGGGTCGTGCAGGCTAAAGCACTCTACAGTGATCCAACTTCTACCACACACACACAAACACACACACACAAACACACACACCTTTTTCTTCTGCCAAGTCTATAGACGCATAGTGCATGTCATACACTTACCATCTCCTCAACCTCATATAACAGTAGTGTTGTGCTCAAATAAACAACTACATTAGGTAACATGCATCTGTGAAGTCTATGTCTACTCTCTGCATAAAACCACTGAACAATTTCACACACACTGTAGACAACTATTACCACTGAAAATCAACAAACCTGTTCTACATAGTGCAAAAAAAGGTGTAAAGGGTCCTCACTTCAGTGGACCCTCAACAGTTTTGCACAGAGCATCATTAACTGCCAAAAGAAAACCTTCTCACAGCCTTGAGTCATATTTCCAGGTAATTTAAAATAAGTAAGCAAAATTGACTCATTTCTATCATCACCTTAAAACACTGAAAAGAGTGAAAATGGATACAAAAATAGCATACAAGAAATCATATTTTGGACTCAAATATGCTGTCTATAGTACACGCACACGCACACGCACACACACACACACACACACACACACACACACACACACACAGATACACACATATACACACAGCATTGGTCAAAAGCTGAAATGAAAACTGGCCAGAAGCCTGACACTGGCTCTTTTCCATGAGTAAATGTGGGACACTCTCAAGAAAAAAATAAAAATAAAAAAGTCAAAAGTTGTGAATGTGAGTTATGGATATGAGCCAAACACTGGGCTTTTGGCAAATCTGCTTATCCATTTGGCAAAAAAGAAAAACCAATGATTGTGATAAAATAATAAGGATTACAGAGATGCATCTCTCATTCTCCACAGTATAATTGCCAAAAACTGCCTAGTGTATCACCATGCTTATTATTTCTTATTATTTTGTGTCTTTATTTATTTAGTGTACTGAATAGCTGTTGAATCTAAAACTCCAAGAGAGACACAATAAAGACAAATGAGGAGAAAATCCTTATTTCCAATAACTATCTCCTTTCTTGCTTCATTGAAGATTTTTACACTTTGAGATGACACTTTCAGTGTCTGGCCTTATAGAAACCTACTTGCTGTGTCATAACACCTTCCTCGGTTCCTGCAATGGTACACTGAATAAATCACTGTAAACTGGCAGGTTAACTGTCAGTGTAATGCAGGCCAGCGTAGGACACTGGGTTTGTAGCCTCACAATGGTAAATTTGATTAGATGAGCCTAAACCTGGGACTCTTCCATTTTTTCAGTCCAGGACCCAAACAAAGTAAATGTATTCTTTCACCCTGGCTTATTAAAATGTAATAAGTCTTGTCATGCAGGGACCAAGACCAAGTAAAGTGAGTCTCTAACACTGGAAACCAGGCTCATTAAAACATAATAGTACTCCTGTGATGTGGAGATTCATCTGAAAAAGGCCCTCACCCTACTTTTGGTCCCAGCCCCTGGTTTAAGAAGCTCTGCTCTGAACAGGGCAAGCTAGCATTTGACCCAGCACTTTTCAAAGTGCTGACACAAAGCCCCATGACTTTTGAATCTGGGTCCTCATCTGAAAAGATCTCAATACAGAATCACCCTGTTTCACACAGGCTTTATTTTCCTCAAAACAGAGTCCTTTGTCAGACACATTAGTGCCGTTCAACCTATGTTTTGAGATATTTCTTGCCATTAATTTAGTGAATTCTGACAATTTTAACAATTTGGGGATGAGATGTCCTACAAATGACCATATTTGGGGACCTCCTCGGCTCGTCTCTCTTCAGCCGGCTACATTTTGTCTTTACTACAACAGTAAATCAGCCAGAACACTGTGAAAGAAATCCAAAGTGGCTAATAGGACCAATCACATACGGTTTGTGTCACCCTATGGACAGTTATATTTTTGGAAGTACATGGAACCTAGCACATTATCTGGAAAGTAAAGCCGCCTCTGCAGGATATGCAGGAGCTACAGACATCAATGGTGTAGCTACAGCGGTATTTTGCTACTGAAGTATAAATTGGCTGTGCTTTGACTTTAGCTAAGAGGGTAAATGATTTCTGTACCCTTTCAGTCCACCCCAGCTGTCTGCTGATAAAAGGGCACCTGAGTGGCACCGCACACAGACAAAATCCGTCTTTCACGCCTAAGAACATTAAGTTTGTTTAAGTCAAGCACAATCCAGTTGGATATTTTTGATCCTTCTTCCCATCAAGGCCACATGGAGGAGAGGTTACACTGTTTGTGTGCACTGGCATGTGGGATGTAGGGCCACATGGAGGCATGTATTCCGCACAGCAGTTGTTTGTGGTGAAAGAGTGGCTGGCAAGGCCTGTCCAAACAGAGGCTAACCCATTGGCATTGCAATGGCAGATTACAAGCCTATGTGTTGACGGACAAGGATCCTCCTATGGCTATTTGTGCACATTCTACACAGCATCAGCGGCCTTGTTCAGCAGGATGTGTGTCGAGGAGATCTGCACCGTGGTGTTGTGGATGACGTCCTGTCTATCTGCTCGATCCGGTTTTATCTATTGGATAACTCTGGTTCTTTTTCTAGCCCTGCACATTACGTGGACTCAAGCCCTGTCAGTGAGCGGCCAGCTCTCTGGAAGTCATGAGTGTTGTGACACAAGACCAGCCATTGAGTCAGCTGGTGCAGGGAGGGTCACACATACAAGTGTATTATTGTTGCACCCTTCCACAACCATTTTGCAGTGCGTGTGGAAGAGTTGCAAGCCATGTCAGGTTGACCCATTGACCTGACCTGGCTTGTTATTGAAATATTAGCATCACACCAGGAGGTATAGTAATTGAGCTTTGCCCCCAAAGCCAACAGGGTCCTATTGGAGCATGAAGCCAGTGTGAAATAGCACAATAGTTATGCATAGTAACTTTAGTTCTATAACACAAGCAGAACCCTCTAACAAGTCACCCTGTTAAATATGCTCACCCTGATTGGCTGAGCACATGTATGCAAAATTCAGTGTGATGAGGCAACTAGATGTATGTAAGCCATTTTAACCTAAAATGCCACCAGGTGTAGTCATGACTCGGTTTACTAGTAAAAATTCCAAATGAAGGTATCTGCAATGGCAATTTTGCTAATAGAAATTCCAGTTTAAGATATTTACAGTAAAACTTTTACTAATCATAACATTAGGTCTACATATCCATAGAGCAATGTTGGCTAGATATCTTCAGTTGGAATCATTACTAGTAAACTGAGTCATGACTTGTAAACTTGGTGGCATTTTAGGTTAAAACGGCTGAGTGGTAGAGTCAACAGAGCTCTTTTAGAGAGCTCTGCCTGTGGTCATAGAAATATTTACCATACATAGCTATCATTCCTTAATGTGTGAAAAAGGAATGCAATTTGTTCCATATTTTCCTACTTAAGTGATGAAAGTGAGGATAACGCAATTATGAATAATAAGGAAATCAGTTTTATTATGAAACATGATTACAGGGCAAATTTGATGAGAAAACCTGCAGCCGGCAGGAAACTGTGTGTGTGTGTGTGTGTGTGTGTGTGTGTGTGTGTGTGTGTGTGTGTGTGCTCTT
>OMKZ01005203.1:2906-23568 GCA_900302535.1 Neoniphon sammara
GTGTACACGCGCACAAAAATACACACACACACACACACACACACACAGCCTTGAAAGTGCACTCACCACCCACACACCATCCGTTCCACGGGGCTTACAGCGGTAACTTGAAGCACAAGGTAAACAGCGGCAGGCACTCCAGGCATCTCCATGCATGCGCTCATCCTCGGGCACCCCAGCAGTTGTTCATGACCATCTGGCTCCTCTTTCTTACAGAGGATTAGACGAGTCTGAGCTGAAGGGGGAGTTTCGGGCAGATTAGAGCAGTATTGGGTTGTGCGGGTGGGATTGAGAGCACGGCTCCTTCGGACAGTATTACGCTAAAGCCAACAATCATCAAAGCAAATGTTACCACTACAATGACATTATGTGATATGCTTCGGTCGTGACGGGATCTGTCGGCGTGCGCGTAACCATGCACGCGCACACACACACTCATGCACTCATGCAGTGTCTGTTTGACCAACATGGCAGGGTGATTGATGTTAAGTCCTATTGGTGTCAGCCTTGTGAACAGATCAGAGTTGGTGTACTTGCTGTGAACAAGGATTTCAGCGTTTTACCCTGCAGTGTGTCCTCTGTACTTACAGTCTCTATGTTTTCCCTCCACTTTTAATCTCTTCCATTCAAGATTCAATTTGCTGTCCACTGGTGCACATATTTATCTTGTTCAGCAATATTAAAAACCACTTAAAAAGTGGGGGGAAAAACAGATTAAAACACAGAGCACAAACATCAGGCACGGGCATGCTATAGAATATCCACAATCTCTGCTTATTTTTTACACTCCTCATGTATTACACATGGCAACACAAAGTGCACAAACATCATTTCCTTTGTTAGAGATAGGTTGTAGCTAAACGCGCCCATCCCAGCTGTGCCATTATCATAGCATATCAAAAGCTAAAGCCTCATTTGATATTCATATTTTAAAGAAAAATTGTCAGCTCAGCAGTCTAGTCTTACAAGCACAAGAGGGTAGTGGTATCAAAGCCGATCCTTTGTTAGGCGAGAGAAAACCAACTGTGTTTAGCATTCATGAATTCCTATGCTTGCTTAGGGGATTGCTAGGGGATTTATAAACCATTTGGTTCAAGGCAACAGAAGATTAGTTTCCCTATCGATTTAATCACAGAAGTTGACATTTCAGTTTCAAATGTAACTACGCTCTGATACTGCGAGAGTAGAGCTGATGGCAGATTCAAGGTGTTTTGGCACTCTGTCAGCGTGTGTGCATGTGTGCACGCGTCTGTGTCTGTTTTTATATCTATGGCTGTGTTTGCCTAGTTGAGTGGAACTCCATAAAGCATTGCAGAGCAAACATTTCACTCAAGCTGTCCCTTTCCCCTGGGATTTTGATCTAAGGTGCTGAAGCAATTTGCCTGTTTTTTTCATTCTTTATATCAACAGCTGAAAAGTTCAGTCATCTTTTATGGCTCAAGAGACTACACCTTGTAACAAACTTTCCAGTGGCTTTTTTCTTCTTTCTTTTGTTCTTTTTTTCTCAAGAGGCACATCTGAACTCCATCAGTCACTGCCAGGTGAACCAGGGTTTGGGGCAGGGGGGGAAAAGAAAGATGAAGGTTGAGTACACTCTGCGAGATGATGAAACAAGCCGCATGGTATGCCATCATATGCATTTAATTCCATCAGTCCGACATGAAAGTGCCAGGCTCCTGCATTTGCTTTGTCTTTGAAATGGCAGAATGGAGCATAATGCTTCAGCAACCCGAGCCAATTTGTCCATCTGAATATTACCCATCAATGATGATAGATTAAGGCATAGGCAGTCAGTCCATCCAGTCAATACAAGTCATGCACGGTTGCCTTTTAGCAGGCCATTAAATCAATCTCATTTCATATTTATTCAGCATCATCCACATTAAGCTCATCATACTGTATAATAAGCTCATAGTTTAACAAATAAAACCAGACTGTCTTATCATTGTGCTGAATGAGCTGCACCAGTCTTTTTTTTTTTTTTTTTTTTTTTTTTTTTACATACACAGAATGCATCACTTAATTTATATGCATTTATTTAGTTGCAGTGATGTAATTAGCATCCCATGTAGGTGGCTGTGCTTTTATTTGAGCTGCCTGACCTATTTGGTAAATATCTCCATAAGTCTGACTTTGTCCATTAGATCGTCAGGGGAGATCACTCCAATTTACACGTCTTTCTCTCTCTCTCTTGCTGCTTCGATTTCCCGGCTGTGTTGTATACCGCCGCTGAGCTCATTAGCTCATGCTGCAGATCAGCAGGGACATGGAGCTGCTATGTTTCACTCTGGGGGGTCGAGGTAATAGAGCAGGAGGATTGGAGGTGCGCTGCTGGTGAATGCAGTGGGTAGGTGGTGTTTTAGCAAGGGAGTTAAGTCTGTCATTACTCATCACTCTCTGAATGGGACAGGCTTCAAACCTGATGAGCTGGAGTGGCTGTTTGGTTTTGCTGAGAATGATTATGACACCCAGCAGAAACCAAATAGCAGCATTTTGCTTTCAGCCATCTAGCACGCTTTTGAGGCTTAAATAAAAATGGACATCTCGCTTGTTGCTTTCAAAATATTCACACAAGTGCCTGTAAATTTGCCACTTACAGTTACACAAATATACAAGTTTGCTTTTCAGGCAGCGTAAACCAGCTTTGATAGAGGTGGGGCTGCAGGTGCAGCTTTAGACCCAGTTGCTACTGTGTCAGCTGCATAGTCCTGACTTGTAGTGACAGGTGAACAACCCAAGAACAGATGAAAAAACAATAGCTGCAAGGTACAGCCATGAGAATCGTAGTAGCTTGCATGCTGTAGATCAGAGTCTTATGTAACTGCCATTCACTGCTTGGCATTCTCCGGAAGAACTTCTATTCCCTTACACATGTGTCTCTCTCATTTGATACAGGAACCGCAGATAGAGCACTCAGGCACTCAGGTCTCTGCAGTGCCAAGGTGCGCAGCTCTCAAAGCATCCCCCCAGTGTCTCTTTACGTTCTCTCTGTCATATCTCTAAGTGTCTTTAGTGCCACATGACAAAACACACATATGTGTACTGGCCACACTGGTTGTCATCGTCATGTTAGTGAGTGTTTACCTCAACAGGATTGACTGCGCTGTGGCCTCAGGGCTTGTGATCTTGGTTGCTCAGTACATGAAACACAGAGAAGGTGTTGCATTTCTAAATATAGACCAGGGGAGTTCGGGGAGCGAGCGAGGGAGAGAAAGAGAGAGAGTTAGTGAGAGAGAGCGTGTCATTAGTTCTGCATAAATAAGCAGGATCTGATGTAATGACTATATGTCAAATTAAGCACCTCAAGCAATAGGGAAGGAAGCAACTGTGTTGAATGGCCAATAATGTGCTTATCACTGCACAGAAAGACATAACTGTTCTTCTTAGGTCATACATTTGTGTCATCGGGTAGAGGTGCCTCTCTTTTGTGTGCCTTTTATTACTTCATCATATTTGACCGTACAAGGTGTCCATTTCAGCGCTGTTGGCACAAATTGGCAACAACAAAAAAGCTGAATTTTGAAGCTATTCCATGCTTCCACGCAACACTACTTGTGCATTTGTGCAGCCGAGGGTGATTTGACATTTACAAAGGAACTGAATGGAGTGCAAATTGTTTGGTGTTATCAAGGCAGCTGTTGTACAGTAGTCCACCTATAAATCCACGTTAGAAAATGAGCCCAATTAGTATAGCTTCTCCAGCTACCTTTGAACATCTCACATCGTGAAGAGGAATTTGTTTTTCCTGGGGAATTATACAGATTCAGGGTGGCGGCAAGTCATTAAAACAGAGGCGATGTAAGATGTTTGATTTGGTCAGATCAAACCTACGTATGTTTTTGAAGCACTGCAGCAGTCTTTGTCTGAATTTCTCTGAATGTGAGTTACCTTGTTACTGCTCTTTCACCTTATTTTTTTCCAGTGACACCAAGTGATGGATGGCAGTGATGAAAAACAAAGCAAAAACTTACTTCAGTTACTCATCAACTTTACACTATTTCTACTATAAATGCCTGTTTTGCACTCATGGTAATTAATAAAAAACAATCAAACAAAAAAAAATCAATATATATATTTATTGCATGGAGTAGAATAAGCCCTTGAAACGTTTTATTGGTGCAACAAAACAGTTTTCACACAAATTGAGTGTGAGGTGTTTTTGTACTGCTGCTCATCCTCGCACTGTAGGAGGGGCTGTAAACTAGTTTCTATAGCTGCACCCTCCTCCTTCTACCCCAGGAAGACCAATCAATGCTAATCTCCACCTAAGCAGTGAATTAATGTAGAATGTTAGAATAGCTTGCTAGTTCCACTACTCAGCATTTTCCCTGTCACCCAAAGGCAAATTACGGAGAAATCAATGCTTCCCAGTCAGCCTCTACTTCCAGCTCTGTTGAGGAGGCAGAGAAGATATTATTTTCCTCTTGGTCTGCCGAGGGAAAACTGAATTTCTTCTGCATTACCCAGTTGCTATTTAATTAACAATTTAGGGGATCCATATATGAACTGTGGCTGCAAGTCCATAAGCTTGTGGGTTTGAAGTTATTTAAACATCACAATGGCATTTCTACATATATTTTAAGCATCCAGTGTTATTTACATGTTGTCTTGCCCATGCTCCAAAGTATATGTTGGCTTGACAAACAAACTGCAATAAAATGAATTAATTAATAAATAAAAATTACACAGAATATGCCATGGCCAAGCAATGTATGACTCACCTTCCTCATTATGTTTTGTTGATTTTGGTTGGTTTGTCTTATCATTGTTGCGCTATTGTGACCTTTCAAAACTCCAGCCTCAAATAGAAATGCTCTGGATAAATTTAGTACAATGATTCCACATGGTCTTGCAGATTGTATAATGTGCCATTATAAGCAGAGAATTTACTGACGTCACACAGGCTCTGACGAAGGCTTTATGCTGTAACGCATCAGCATGTTTGCTGCTTGCGGCTGAAAATGACTGTGAAATGATCAAAACATGAAGTGACCTTTTTTTATTACTGTTGGAGTGACACTTTTTTTTCCTAAATTGTGCTGGAGAATCAACACTCCTGAGTTCTACAATATTTCCAGGTTTAATAGCTGTCATGTGGAAAGCCTGGTGTCCTGGAAATCACAGGATCCTTGATGGGCTCCACTTCATCAGAGGATGATCTTTAGTGCCCCGGGTCTTTACCAACAGCTTTAGTTCTCCGGGGAATGGCCACTATAAGCTGAGAATCTATCATTGACTGCATCTAGGACCTATATCCCCAGGGACACTAATTCAGTTGATTCAATTGGGTTTGATTCCTTTCCCACCTTTTGTAACAACCCAGATAGCATCCCTTAGTGCTCATTTCCCCCATCTATCTCCCTGACCCTCTTTAAAGAAAACTTATAGACCCTAGGACACATTGGGCAACTGGGCCAAAATGTGCTCAAAATATGAGTAGCAGATTGACTTTGAGTCTGTGCATTTTAAATGTGTCATGTTGAATTTGGGTCAGGGACCCAGCATTCACAGCGTGAATAATAATGAGCCCAGGACCCATCTCCAGCAGTCCTCCAGCACACAGGGAGGCACATATTCATCCACACTGTTAGCCATGACAAATGGGAAACAGATTTATGCCTTAAACATTACGTCGTGTATTGATTTACTAGGCTTAACAGCCACAGAATGCTATTTTGTAATAATTCAGCCATAAAATGGGCCATACTATGGCTTGGTTAACAGAAAGACCACATGCCCTGGCCAGATGATCATCTATGAATCACTGACATGTTTTATCACTATTCTTTAAGTGGAACAATTTTACTGCATGTGTACAGTGTGCATGTGTTGTACAATTCAGACCATTGTGTCAGTGATGCGAAGAACCCTTGTATCATAATGTATTGTATGTTGCGATTTGAAATGGATGCCTATCTTGTTGTTTTCAGAGAGAAACCCAGATTCCTGTCAGAGCACCTTGCTGCAATGTTCTCGTTATGTCTGATCCAATTTGGGCTTGTCTCTTATTTGATGTGCATGAGGTGTGCACACAATTAGCTCTGATATTCTCCCTAAAGAAGTAATGCAGAAGCCAGTCAAGATCCTCCAATGCTACAGTAGCTAGATAACTGACTGGCTGACTGACTGTGTAAATTTAAGAGGGATTATGGCAACTCTTCCTGCATGCAGATTCATCCTCCTCCTTATCAGTGCTGAGCTTTAAACTGTCCCCTTGACTTTGCCCAAGTCCTATCACACTTACATGGTTCTGCTTATTTATTTTATACCAATTTGCAATTACCAGCAGTAGAGCCACAGATCAAAGAGCATTTGCTTCATGGATCTGTTCTGTTTCACAACGTTTCAGGGTTTTGTATTCTGAAATCGGAAATCTGCAGAGGTCTGGTTGCCTGTAGCATATTAAGTCTTGTATGGGAAGGAAGTATGCTTAACTAGCCTTAGTCCATTACTTTGACATCCCATCTAGGGCACAGAGAGGATGTCTCAAATCATATTTTTCAAACAGAACTTGACAGTTACTTTTATTGCATAGTAGTAGTGCAAGTGCAAAGAGTTAAACTCATCAATAATTGCAGACATTCAGTTTGATCAAAATGTGCTTCTTGCTCAGTCAATGATAAATAATTCAAATAAATGCATGTTTTGGCCCCTATTATGTAATATGACATTTTAAATATCTGAATGCAAAGATCAATATTCTATGAGAAATAACAACAACAAAAATATCTTACCAAATGCCTGCTTTTCCATGTTGGGTTGCAGACATCTTCTGTTGTGCTCCATGTTGCTGTTTGAGGAAAACAGGAATTCACTTGAAATGAATGATTTTTCATTCATTTTCATTTGAAATTTTAAAATATCTGTTTTAAACACCTCACAACTTGCACAGAATAAAGTAAAATAAAATAATTCAAAATTTTATACGTGTACATATATCCCTGTCAGTTTCTTACCACTGGGTAAAAAAAAAAAAACAGAAATTGGTATAGAAACCCCACCACCATCCCCGCAGTGTGTTGCTTGCAGTCCTGCCACTAAATAATTGCATCATGTTATTATTTCTGGGCAGATGTCTCCATTTCATTTATTAAGCAAGCAAGGTATAATGGATGTTTCGTGATGGTGTTGGAATACAAAGCAGTGAGTCAGAGTGGAGCTCAATGTGTGCAGGCTGAGGTTATAAGAGGAGTCTAATTTGAGAAGTCGATTATGGGGTCACCACCACCCTCAGTGAATGATCTCATTCATCCATATTGAGTCTGAGTAATTATTAACATGGACCTTTTGCCCATGTCGGCTCTCATCATCGCACTGTGGTGAGACAAATCCCCATCACAGTATTTTATCCACTGATAATTTCAGAAAAAGACAGACCTGAGTGTTAGAGGCCAGCCCATTAATGCCCCTGCCATTTCAAATGCATTTCTGCCATTTCAGTATTAGTTTATCACAATTTTGCATCGTTGTCCTGATAGTGTGTTGACTTCACTGGCACTGGTTGCACAGTCTCTTCTGAACCAACTTCCAACTGGGAAGCTGGGACAGATGGGGATGAACAGGTTTTCCACCCCAGTCCCCTTCTGAGAAGACAGACTGGCAGACCCAAAATGTTGTCCTTTTTCTTGGTGGGAGGAAGTGAAGCATGAAGGCAGGAAGGGGGAAGGGACCTCTTCCCTGGAGAAAAATAGGTGAACACACTGATTCTTAGTGACAGCTCTCCTAGAGGTGAGTCACCCTCAATCTAAGATCCTTCTCTCTCCCTGGCATGCACAATCACGTCATTTTTCTTTCTGTCCTGGGGACAAAACTTGGCAATCATTTTTGGGAAAAATGATAGTTATGCATGGTAACTCTAGTTCCATGAGTGTAGGCAGAACCCTCTAACAAGGCTCCTTTGACTTAACCACTATTCTAGTTTCTTCAAAACTAGAATTCAAATTTGTATCCATATACTCATCCAATAAGGTGAACAGACTCCCCTTATGGCTTTCCACTGTATACAAGGCAAGTTTACCAAGTCTACCCTGCATCCACTAAGTCTTCAGTGACTTCTAGAGCAGCAGCTTGATATGTTAGAGTCTTTCTATTTCACACAGAATTCACTCTCTAATGGGGCTCTGAGGCAAAGACTGGTGACTACACCCCTGCTGTGATGTGATATATGAACAGCTTGCCTGGCACAGGCCTTATTGACTGGCACTGTGTACACATGAGTAAGTTGTGTATATGGCGGTACAGTGTCCTTCTCATCCACTACAAGAGGAAAGGGAACTAACCTCATACTGTGTCATCAATGCTTAGAACTTGGGCCTAAGAGCAGCTGGTTGAGTGTCTTTTCTGTAACGATGATTTAAGACACCATCACTTGAAGGCCTCTTCAAGGCAGGTTCTATGTCACAGAAATAACTCAAACATGAAGCCACTGTAGCGAACTCATTCACAATTATTCCACTGAATATGGCTGTCAACAGTGTCAGATTCCATGTAGCACAGCACACCAATGTACACAGTGGGGACAACTGATGCAATCTCTCCTCCTCTGTCTGTGTGTAGGGATATTGAAATCCCCTTTCACCACCAGTGAACAACTGGGGCTAACAAATGATGTGGTCAAATCACTCATGCTCACCAGCAGCAGCACGGTGTTGATTGACAGTGCTTTAGGAGAAGTCTGTCTAATAGGCTCAAACGGCTCTTTGGAGAGGGCTTTGAAAACCAAAGGCATTTCCCACTTGGGTGAGGCAGAACTTATCCCTGAATGGTACTTCCTTGCAGAAAATGATTCAGTCTGATGATCTCCCTAAAAACTTCATGACAAGAGAAGATTGCTGATGCATGCACCCTAAGTAATTAATGCACTAGTTCCCTCCTAAGCAGGCATTGGACAAAAGGAAAAAGAGTCTCAATTGAATAATTAAATTGATAGTCTATAACATGTCCACAGACAATCCTGCATGCATTAATCTGTCCTGGTCAGGAGCCAACGTTGAGGTGTTGGCCAATGTGAGGCATTGCCCGTGTTGCTTTGTTCACCTGCAAGAGAGCCCCAAAACTGAAGAACTGTGCATGGCTGAGCTGCCCACAGTTGCACCATTCCGCATATCAAGGAGCAATAATGTAGACTGGAACCATCACAATGACTATCAGTCTCTCCTGTCTCAACCTGATCAACAGTGGAGAAATGAAATGGAGCAACCTCTACCCTTCTGGCTCCCTTCTTCTCCAGGCCTGGAATATACAGTAACTTGCTAGAGTGAAAATTCACCATGGTCCACTATCAGAGGTTCTCTTCCTATTCCATGTTCTGTCCCTTTTGCCACTGTCACAGTGTCCCCCTCCAATAGTCCAGATCCATCCTGACTGAGGCACATTACTTTGAGGAATGTAGCTGTCCTCCCCGGCTGCACCTGCCACACCAGCTCTATAATGACCACCAGACCTGGAGTATGGAGAGTCCAGGTGCACACTCCCAAGTATGGATAGAGTCTGTTTGCTCAGTGAAAGGTATGGTGACAAATCACTGAATCAGAAATACTGCTTGTCTCCCTAGTATAGTCAGCAGTGACTCAGTGGAGAGCAGCCTGTCCCCAAATATGTCTAGATCTCACTCTATCCTCCTCTAACAATTAGAGCTGAACAGGGTGCCCAAGAAATAAGCCTTGCCAGGGGCTTCCACTCTCAGTTGGGAGTCTGGCTGTCTTCCTAGGTGGCGGTTGAGATGAGGATGATCCCCAAGTGCAGGCCAGCTGGCGGTGGTAGCTACTGGTAGCTGGAAGATGTTGCCAGGAGAGGACCACTGTCTCGTCGCTGACTCAGTGGGGAGCAGACCAGACTAGAACTTCAAGCAAGGTATAGAGGATGGGGATGTGATCTTATGTCAGTCTTTCTTCAGCGGAGCAGGCGGGCTGGGTGGTTGTGATAGAACAGACTGCCTTCCCCTACTCAGACAGCTGTAGCCAACTATTGCCTTAATTTGGCGAGGTTGACTGAGAAAGCAAGTTCGAGGATTCATTAGAGGATGGCAGCAGGGTGCCAACTCTAGTTCACCACATGCTGGTTCCTCGCCTGGTGGGTTCATGTAAACGAGCCCACCTCTCTCCACATGGTTCTCCAGGTCATGGAAAAGCGGGGCTTCAGGACAGCTAGCTGACCTGCAGGTCATGTATCTCCCTCTCTAGAATTGAGCACAATCAGAGATCAGGCAGTGATGTAACAACATAGGTTGTCTGTATCACAGCACTCAACAATCATGCCTAACTAGCTGATGCAATGTGAACCCCCAAGAGGCACAGTTAGCTTGCTGCTCATATTTATCGCTTGTTAAACACATAGATGACAGACCATACAGTAGGCATTGTCATCATGGTAGTTAAAGGCATTTGCTCTTTTAATGAAGGACAAGATGCTTAATGTTAATAACAAAACATGAATGCACATTTATTCCCTGAGACAGCTAACTTGTCTCATATCTGTCTCTTGTGCAAAGAGGTGATGGAGCACAGCAGCCCTGGGGAGGCTGACTGAGAAACAAGTCTGGCTGGCAGTAAGCAGCCGGCCCAGGCCTTGCTGACAGCAGAGCTCTAAGCTAAGACAGTCTCAGCTAGGGTGATCTTTCAAATTTGTCAAAGCTTAGGCCGCTGATTCTTGAATGCTCTTGAGACTAGCAAGAGAGCCCATTGACCTAACCACTCAAGTCCATGTGGTCGCTGGAGAGGGAGCTCTGAGACAGCTAAGTATCTGCTGATGTTTCTCTGTTATGGGTAGAGGAGAGAGACAGTAGGCAAAAAAGCATAAGAGCAAGATGTCACCTGGGCAGAGACTGACTACAGGTCATCGTCATCAGCACAGCACAGTCGTGGCATCAATCATTCTCTTGTTGAGGTTGGGACGGCCAGCAGCATTTTGCCTTGCTGTCATTGCATTCCAACCACAGCCCTGAAGATCAGTGGAAAAGACTCCAGCAATGCTGGTGCTTCGCAGATGAAAGAGCACAGCAGTTGGTGCATTGCAGTGCTACCAGTATCCCCTGAAACGTCAATAGCAGTAACCAGGCAGGGCACGTCAGGCAGTATTTTGCTAGTGGAGCATTAAAAGATGCCATCCTCGGCAAAGTTGTCATTTTCAGTGGCTGAAGACAAGTGGATGCATTGTAGAGATAAACTTACCCTTTATACTGTACGGTGAGAAGCCATAGGGTGAGTAGGCTCATCGTGATTGGCTGAGTATGTGCATGCAAATATCAATGCATGCATTGAGGCAACTAGATGAGTGGTTAAGCCAGTTGCACTCTGTTAGAGGATGAAGCCTATGTGATAAAATGAAAACCAAATCCATTTCATGTGAAATGGATATTTTAGCAATATTGCAAATCAAAGAATTATGCTTTTGATTGATACAGGGTTTTTCCTGACTTTGTTTTTGAATTAGGTGTTGTTGTTGTATGTGTGATGAGTTGGCTTTTACTAGTCCATAATTTGTTGTTGCACACTATAAATTGCGTGTTATCATCAGGTGGCTGCTCACATTTGATGAACAGAATGTACATCAGTCTTGAAGATTTCTGTGAGTAATTGGCACTGATGAAGCGCTCAGTCACTTTGCAGTGGTGTTTATTATTCTGTTTAAAAGAAGACAATTAAGCATTAGATGAAGAGATGAAAGCCAAACACAGTTTACCTAGTGAGAGGCAGTCAAGCTGTAGAGTTAAGCAGACAAAATAAGTACTTTGCTTGTTGCTTTTGATAGTTCTCCCTAGTCTGATCAGTTGAGCTAAGCACTTCAATTTATTTATCATTTTATGTATTATTCATCTATAATGCAGGGACTGATGTGCTAAGCTGTATGAGATCAATCAGCCAATCATAATGGGATTAATAAGCCCCTTAATTGATTCAGTCATTCATTCATTTATTCAAAATGTGTTAAATTGTGTGCATTTCTGTCCATATAGCAAGTGTATTTACCACCATGATGGGCCTTAATATTCTGCAGGACAGTCAGCATCTTTATTTATTTATTTATTTAGTTTCACAAGATGTACTGACACTGCATTTTATGTGACCAGAGAAATTAAGTCAGACTTATTTCAGCTGAACCTTAACCTCAGCTGGGGACGGGAAGTGAATTGCATTGCAAATACAGATTATGATGCAGTTATCCAGAAATATCCACAGACAGCTGGACCCGGGGCGTAACTGGAGATGGTTAAGACAAGGACAGCGGCAGTGAAGGCTCAGTATCAGCGCTCTCTTCACGTGTGAGGGCTGACATATCAATTTGCCGGCCAGTGCCAATCTTATTAAGTGCCCACTAATTGGCACATAAAAGCAAATTGTTGTTTGCTTCAGCTAGAAACAGCTCTCCCATCTTCAAAAGCCTCCGTCCTCTGGTACATTTTTCATTGAAGTGCTTACCTTGCAAAATAGGTGTGAGGGGGGAAATGTATTATCCTGCGGCATGTTCTCAAACTGCCTTCAATATAGGTTGGGGAGATGAAGGGGTTTCTCTCTAGTCTCACCTTTTTTTTTTTTCTTTTTTTTTTAAATATCTGACATGGCTCTTAAATCTTCACTAATTGATCATCATAGACAACTGACTGATTAAATGACAGGTAAAAGACTATAAGTCCTCTTATCCTGATCCTAGTAAACAGCACTGTAATGCAAACAAGCTGCAAGTGCACTTTGAATTACTGTGAACTATATTGCATTTTATTACAATATGAAGTCTTCCTCGAAAAGCAATCACATTTCATGCTGGCCTACATCAGAACATCTTTATTAGGTTGGTTTAGTTGCTGATCCAACACTGCTTTAGAATACACTGGCTGAGGATTCTGGCTGTTTTTCAGATATTAAGTGTGGTGGGTGGTCAGCTTTTATTGCCCACTGAATTCCTCAGTGATCATCAGTTTCCATTTTCATCCTTGAGATCAAGAATAACTTCATTCAGCGACACATTTACTTGCAGAGGATGTGCCCTGGTAAGAAAGAAAAACAAAACATCAATATGCTTTTGAAACAGTTTCACTCAGCATCGATACTAGTTACAGAGAGATGGAGAGTTCAGCTGCAGGGATCCAGCTCCTCATTATATCAGAGTCCATTTCAGATGCAGGGTGTTGTGTCCATAGAGACTCGGAGTGCTAGCGATAGTGAAGATGGTGAATGTGCAGGCATTGCAGTTGAGTCTAAGCACAGAGCTGCCTCCAGTTTGCTGTCAACATTTCTGTGTTTCTGCATAATGCACCAAGTTGACTTCCAGTGAAGAGAAAGGGAAGCCAAGGTCAGGAAAATGTGGCCCATGTATATTCATACCCATAGCTTGAACGTCATGTACATTTAAATGCTGTATTTGCTGTTTGTGCTTCCCAACATGGAGAAAAGCTCCCAGTTAATGGCTTTTCTTTTAGACTGTCAGTCATTGACAGGTCTTACCTCCTAGCCTAGCTGACTGTGCATCTAACCACACATGCTTTTTTATTATAGTCATTCTGGTAATAAGTCTCAGCTGGTTTGCTGATCTCCCATTGTTCTTTTTTGTGCATGATTGTCAGTGCTGCACACCAAACAAAAGCCTCCTGCGAGAAAGGATGTGTGATAGCAGTGAAGGTAGGGAAAGTAGGTTGCGATTAAAAAGGGTGCTTTTCACAGAGCTGTGCCTTTTTTATTCAACTTAGGCCTTTGTCTTTCACTGGTAATGTGACCTATTCTTTGTAGACATGGGGGACATAAAGCGGTCACAGCTCATGGAGATAGAGAAATTGGCCTTTGTATTCTCCTACCAGTAATGAGCGGCAAAGATAAACTCCGTGAGTGGGGATCACAGAAGTGGGGTCAGGCGTCCTGACCTCACCATGTTCTTATCTACGATGCCACCACTTATTAGGCTTTCTTTTTTTTTCTTTTTTTCTTTTTTCTTTTTTTTTAAATATGACATGGAATAGAATATGACTGTTTCTTAATTGAGAAAAGACATCCTCTATCAGGGTGTTCTTTCTTTCTTCATAGTTGTTACTAATTCATTTCGTGTCTACTTCCAGTTAGTATAAGTTGACAGCTGGCCACTCTTTCTGGGACTGGTTCAAGTAACGGCCCTTGTAGAGCTGATTAAGGTTGACAAAGACTATGAAAATTGTTCAAAAGAGTTAGCCTCTCTTGGGCTTTAAAGATATTAAGGTCACTGTATTAAGCAACTCAGAGATATGGTAAGGTGAGGCAAGCTAATGTAAGGTACGATAAGGTCCCTTAGTTGTTTCAAATTTTTGAAGGTTTAAACACAAACGGGATACAAAAACACATACTCTCTCCAAACCCAATTAGATCCGGCTTACACAGATAAAGCCCTTTAATTAAAGAGGCTTTTATGCGCCTATTAGAGGTCGCTGGTGCACTCTTGTCAAGCCTATTGATTGAAATGCCCGCGTCTCATTCTGCACCCTTGTCATGTTGGTTACACACGAGGTCATCCTGTCTGTGCCAGAGCAGTGTCACTGTGCAGCACAATAGAGCGCCCGAGTTCTGGCATCTACTGCCACACAAGTACTGAGCCAGCTTTTTCCATCTCATAAACACCAACTCATTATACATAGCCAATCACATAGGGGTCCTGCAATGCACACAGGGGGTAACTCAAGCAGCTCAAGAGGAACAAATGGCTCCCATCAGCAGCTGTACTAATAATATCCTCTCCTCAAGTCCTGTTTCAATGCCTTTGGTATTAATTCAAGGAAATGGAAAGAATCAGATCACATACCCGTTCATGCATTGGGAAAAACAGTACTGTATGGCTTCTTTATGTAACACAATAACCATTACAGTGCCTACACATGGGGCAGAAATGTTGCCACAGGAGCTTTGTTACGACAATCTGCAGACCGGTTTGAAATTGCCTGTGGATCCAGAGATAAGTCATAATGGCAAGGATCAGCTTTAGCTACATCTTCTGCTTCATTTGTCTCTGTCTAAACCAGATAGGCCTGCTATCGGTTTGCAGCTGTCCTGCTGTGACACGATGACAATATGCCAGGCTCTTTAGAAACCGTCACCTGTGTGATGCGCACGGGGTAAAGCAGACTTGTCACTCTGCCATTATCCAGGCCAACGCAGCCCAGACCCCCCAGGATGGAGTACAATTAGAGGACAAAGCAAAGAGAAGACGGGGATACCAGACAGCGGGGAACCAGGGAGCCTATTAACAGAGTCCACACCTCTGATGTCAGTGTAGTACCACAGGTGGACAGACAGATTGTGTTTTTCCTGAAAATGCAGCAGCAGCGGGGGGAAGTGGAAGATGGAACTGAATGTTTACCGCTACCGGCCCTTCAGCAGGTGGTGGCCAGCCACAGTTTGTTTCTAGATCCATTTGAGGTGGCCTACTTGAGAGACACCCCGCACGGCACTTGTTTAAATCTGTGAGCAATCTAGAGATATTCCTCAGTAAACAAGCCCGTTCGGAGGAGGGTTATTTGCATGGTAAAGAAGAAACAAAAAGGGAGGAGCAAGGAGGGAGGAGCGAGAAACCTGTTGCATCGGCGGCTGGTGAATATCTATGATGTGCTTTGATTTACGAAGGAAAGCAGTCTGACTCAATCTCCACTCCCCTCTGAGGTTTGAGTGTTTTTCATCCACTTTCAAAGGACTTTTTACTGCTTCTTTTCTTTTACGTTCTATGGACTCAGTCAGTGGAACAAAGCACAGATAAAACTGAGTGTGAACAACTAAGCATTCAAGCTATAATTAAGACTGAATGTTCTCTGTACCTTAACAGTATCTCTATTTTCCAGTGTTTTCACAATGCTTTAAAATGTTTTTTTCACTCAAACAATCCCATTTCAGCTTTTGTCGGAATTAGGCAGGGCTTTTCAACATCTTCAAGCTTTTTGCTGCTTAATTTGCATTCTGTTGTTGAGATATTTATGTTTGTACCAGAAAGGAACTCTACGGGTGATGCTTGTGTTTTTCATGTCACATGAAAAGCTTCTTCTGATGAGAACCTGGTTCCTAACCGCCAGTTTTGCATGATAGTTTTTTTGTATGTACAGCTGTTATAGTAGGTAAAAGTGCAGTGAGTTCATTGGAAAAAGCATCTGCTGATCATTTATATTTATATGCCATGCATATCATTTATATGTACACCATAATAACCTTCACCTTAGATTTTAAGGTTATGCTTGTGACAGCCTATTTGTGGCTGTGGATCAAAGTACCCCTGAATCTGTGCAATTCTACTGGAGTGCAGGTTGGAAGGTTTGGTGGTTGTGTATTAATAGCATGAAAAGCAAGCTGATATTTTCTGTGTCGCCCTGCATGCAGCAGCCTAGGTTATCAGCTCCAGTGACCACACTCTGTAGCAGGACCCAACCCAGCAGCAGTGGCAAATCTTCAGATATTATCCACATCTCTGCACACTCCTCAAACCGCAGGCCATGCCATTATGCTGAAATAAAGAGCGGGAGAGGTCAGGGCAATCAAATAAACTATTTTAGGAGGAGAATTTCATTATGTGTGGATGCAAGAGAATAGTTTGCTAAGAGATTTGTTTCCTCAATTAACTCCTGCCTTGCAGCAACCGATGGGATCTTTTTGTTTCCCAACCTGAGTGATTAGCAAGAAGGAGAACATTCATTGTTATCGGGAAACCTCTGTTTTGTTTCTACTCGTCGAACTGAACTCTACTTATCTGTGCTCAGTGCTGCAACCAGAGAACAGGAAGCAAGGAAGGATTAAGCAAAATAAGATATGTGTTACTTTGAAGTTTTTCTTTGTTGTTGTTTTTTTTTTATTGGTCTATGTGTTGCCTGTGCTGCATTTGTCCTTATTCTTGTTTGCTCCACAGTCTCTGGATCAACGCCCCCTCCCCACCACAGTCTCTTCCCAGCTCCAGTGTGTTTGTTCTTAGTTTGACTGCATTGTTGTACAGTGTGTCTTTTACCACTGTTCTGTGGGTGAGAGATCCTACCCAGTGCCTTAGAAGTTTTCAAATCTCTTTTTCCTTGACTCTAAGTAGGTGTAAAAATTTCAGCACCAAGCTACACATGCCATAGCAAGGAGATGAATGTATACACACACACTCACTCTGAGGTTTGATACCCTGCAGGGTGAACAAAATCGTCTTATAGAAATACTATATTTAAAAAAAAAAGCATGTCTTCTGGAAGGGAGATGTCTTGAGAAGCTTCTGTCTAAATGTTAATTTTATTCACACATTTGGTCTCAGTAGTATACTTTCTCAACTTCTTCATCATTATCGCCAAAATCAATAAATTAGAGTTGCATAATTAATGAAGAACAAGAGAAAAAGAATCAAAATCCCCGCTTGGGCCACTGCAATTAAATCACAAGAGGCTGCAAGAGGCTTCTAATCAGCAGGACAGGACAAATGTGTTATAATTTGTTAATTTATTTTTTTCCATAGTCTTATCATATACAAACAGAACCTAAGCTTGGCTTCTCACAATGCAACTTCCGTGAAATTAGTTGCAGGTTACAAGTGAAACTTTTACTGTTGCCATGTCAACAAGCCTATATGGAACATTCCAAATGATAATGGAAACCATATTTATAATTTTCATTGGATTTTTCACCTGGAACTACAAGTTGCATGAAACTGAAGTTGCATTCCAGTTACACCATGTAAAGCCAGCCTAACATTTTGCACCTAACATTTGGAATACCCCCCCCACACACACACACACACACATACACACACTCACACATTTTCTTGATATTTTTGTCGAAACTATACAGCTGTAGCGTAAACTTCAGTTGCAGGATACTGTATACAGCAGAGGAGTATGTTTGATTAAAAAGAATGAATATGAGTTGAATGCGTCATCCTCATTCTTTCCCCTGGAGATCCATAAAGAATTATGTATCCCAGATTTTGTTTACCCAGGCAACACATCTGAAGCCTTGGTTTACTTCATGTCTGATTGTGATATGATGTGCAGCTGATGGCTGCCCTACCAGAGCAGCCTGGGCTGGATGATAGGCTCTCCCTGTACGGAGGAGGCGGAAGAAAGGAGAAGAGACGATGGTAGAGACAGGTGTTTACAATATAAATGTGAAAGGGAAGCAAAAGAGTTATGTGAACACCCACTGGGAAATTGTGTTTACAGCAACTCCCCTATCTGTCACATCTATTACCAGCCATCCCTCTGCTCTGTATATCTCTGCTGTGCAACATCATATTGGTTAAACACTCCTGACCCCATCATGATGGGATGCTATGGACTTGCACTCTGTTAGCATCAGCTTGAAAATCCATACAAACAGAGTCATCATATTTGTCATATTTATTATTATCATTACCTCAGTCTGACTTGTTCCTCACCCCATTTGTTAAACAGCTTTGATTGCATATCCTGTAAAATGGAAAATTCATTAATTCTGGGTCCTGCCGTCCATGCTTTTCCCAAAAGCCAAATATGGAATTGGCGTTTGGTTGAAAGCGGAGTCGCATCTGTTCGTCTTGGATGCTGATTCATCCTTCCTCTTTGGCAGACACGCCCTCATGGGTTACCCCCCTGAGACTGTTATTCAAGTGGGTGACACATATTTATGCCCCATCTGCTGAAGTGTCCACGAGCAGGACACCGAATCCCCTCCAGGGCTGGGATGCTGATGTTTTGTAGCCTGTTTCATGCTTCCCTGTGCATGGAGATGTGAAAAAACAAAACAAAACAAAAAAGGAACACTTTATAAAGATGAATTTAAGTATCACAAAATTTTCAGAAGGGCTGGTTCCACAAATGTAGACAATGACTGGTCCTAGATGCTTTTAATTAAGAAATGTAATGATGCAATGCCATGCTTTACCTGCCTGTTCCTCAGCATATGACATCATCACACAGACTTCCATGTCATTCAGACACACACACACGCACACACACGCACGCACATAGACAGATACACGTGGATGCAAATATTCCAAAAGCTGAAGTCCCCAGCCAAGCCCCCTATTAACCTTTCAGATAAATTAGCATTGAGAAGTTCACTGCTCATCTCATTTTCAAGATTTTCTTTATTTAGACAAGACGCTGACCTTTAATAAGCCTTGAAATCTTGATTCTGACACCTGGTTGATTCAAAAGAAGTCCACAGTCGTTTGAACGTCCAATATGAAATCAACTGGGAAAGAGTTTCGATAAAGATACTGATTTTAAATTGAGAAATATTTAAAGCAGTCCAATGTATTTGTCATTCCATCTTATTTTCTAGGGATGTTGACGGCTGGCTAGAATAGAAAATGTGCTCTGACAGAAGGGTAATTGAATTGACCACTTTCACCACCTACCGCTCTGCGCCTTCGCTCTGTGTTGGAGCAGCGGATAGTGATTTCTTTGAGCTCCACAGAGAAAATTGTAAGATGGGAGTGTATTGATCGCTCTCAAGAGTGGAGCTTCACAGACCACTGAGTTTCCCAGGCAGCCAGCATTTTGCACCACAAGGGATGCTCTTCACATCCAACCTCTGGTTATCTTTCACTGAGCCGGGAGTAGGGTCCGCTAAGAGGCTTTACCTTATCATTGTCCAGAATATAAATCACCTTTTATATACCCATCCTCCTGCGAATAAACAAAGCAGAGAGATATCAGCCAGTCTCCGTCTGCTCCTCTTTCTCTCCCAACCTCATCACCCCGGTTATACAGGCAATAATGAAATATTATGACAGAAGGAAGACTTTTGAAAACAAAGAAAGAGGCATGCTGTTTTCTCTCAGCACTCTGGGCAGGTATCAACTCACTGTTGGCCCTATAATGGTAGTTATCCTGCAGTAGAATATATCTAGACAGGGGCAGAGACACAATCATTAATTATTGATACCCTTGCAGGCAGAGAGAAGAGAGAGCAGCATCCGCGCAGTCGAGATCTACAAGCACAGCTGGACATGGTTCTGAGTAAAAGGAAAGTTTTCACACCCTCAGCCCGGCTTCCCCTTTAGGAGCAAACTATTAACCATTTATCTTGACCTATTGATTTCACGATGACACCGGCCAGCCAGAGTCACCAAGGAATGTTTATATTTCAGACATTAAAGATTATGCAGCAATCAGGCAGTTAACCGCCCGCAGGGATTCATTGTATCATAAAATCTAAAATTGAAAGCATGACACCCACAGCCTATACTCTGCTGGAAAATGGAGCAGTTTGTTTACAAGGGAACTGGTCATTTGCTGACTTAATGCATTTGCAGATTCAAAAATGTTGGTGCAGTTTTGTTTACAGATGCAAACTAATCTATTCTTTCCTATTGACAAGGGACGTGACAGTAATCATAGCCTGCCGCCTTGTCTCATTCTTGCAGCCATCATAGTCAGACTCATGATGCGATAGGGCAGACTCGTGTATTTATATTTGACCTTAATAACGATGCAGACGCTAATTTTGGCGTAAAGATGAAAGGTGAAAAACTCGGGGTCCAAAAAAAAAACAAAACAAAAAAGAAATATGGGAACGCACTGCCCGGCTTCTTTTTCTGTCCCTTTTTCAGCACATTCTAGAATTAGCAACATACAATGGATTCTGGCCTTAATATTTCAGAAGTGAGCAGCTTGGCAAGGCGCCATTTCCCTCAGGGGAGAATGTAGAAACCAAATGCAGTGATGTGTCAGAGTGAGTTCCTCTAACAGCCCAGTAACAGAAGGATCTCTGTGTGT
>OMKZ01005211.1:8999-26554 GCA_900302535.1 Neoniphon sammara
GGGACCCACTTTCTAAAAAAAAAAAAAAAAAAGAAAGAAAGAAAGAAAAGAAAAATGCAAAAAAACCCGAAACAAAAACAAAAACAAAAACTACAAAATATCATGGTCAAACTCATATCCTAGTTTGTTTTACTTTATCTTGGTAAAAGTAAATTGTTTCCGCAAATGTCATAGGCCTATGCCTTTAATCCATATAAACAGTAATACATTCACAATACAATTGGTGTTAGTGAAAAAGAAAAATCTGAATAACAAATTTTGAATAGGTGTTTTCCAATAAGTAAGTCTTTTCCCATCTGTATGAACAGAAACACATTCACAACAAATTTAAAGTTACTGCAATCAGACTGATCAAAACAATATACCATGACTGATCTGTGGGTGTTCTGCTGCTAGGGCTCCGTTTGTGATCGCAAAACAATTTTTGCCAAAGATCAGAGCTTAGGCAACATAAACTGGGTCTCTATGTTGGGTGGAGCTGTCTAGCCCCGCTGCACATCCATAACCTTAACCATATAGGCATACCGCAAGTAGAGCCAGAAGGTGGCATGTGTAGCTCCACCTAACATGTAGCCCCACCCCGACTTCCAGCTCACATTGAGGGGCACTTGGTAAAAACAGAATCAAGATTATGACCATTGTGGCTGTATTAATTCCATGCATTAAGAATTCCTTTTTTTTATTATTAATTTACTAATTTGTTATTGCATCTGAATTTATACCATCTTAGTGAATGCCTGTCATTACTGAAACTTCTCTAATAACCATAATCTGTTTATAATTACCAATATGCAGTATTATTTAGCTTTATGTATTAATTTATTTATTTTTGATGAATTGCTTAACTTAGATGCTTTCCTTTTATACCAAGAAACTGATCAAAACAACAGCTTTATATGTATGGCACGAGTGAAAAAAAGACATTTATGGCTGATGGTGCTTTGTGGCAATGGGTTAAAATAAAATAAAGTTAAAGAGTAATATTTTGTAGAAAAAATATATTACATTTTAAATTTTTGCTGAATACAGTATACAGGCAAAAAAGAAAACACATTTATACATTTCTCTTCAAATCCTATGGTCTTGAGGTAATGATAAAATCTAATCACTCACTTTCAATTGGGATTGTTTGGATTTTTGTCATCCCCTTCTGTACTGAATTAAATTCTAGGCTGGTCTATATCCAGATTGCTGGTCTAGTTTAGGGCTGGGCTATACAGGCAGAACCAGCGACATGATAGATTGTAAGAATTTTTTCTTATACTGATTAATCACTATCTCCCAACAACATTAAAACAAATTGACAAAAAATCATACTGGACTGCATGGTAATATAAAAGTATGATATTATGATTGTTTTAAGTATGAAAAAATAAAAGAATGATTATTATGATTTTTTTGCAGAAAACTAATCCTCCAATTGCTTCCTCAGTCTGTTAGGTTCTCATTTTCATCTTTAAAATGTTCTTAAGTCTATTTGGCATTGCATCTACAGACACCTACAGACAATTTATTCACAAGAAATGATAATATGTAGTCACCTTTGTCCTGTTATAGTCCATTAATTTTAACTCATTCCGGTCTCTTTTCATTTTAAATTATGGCCAGAACGGGATCATCAAAGGCACCATGGGATGCAGACTGCACTTACTGCTGTGTCCATCTACTTGAAATAGAAAGACTCTCACTGAAGAAGTCTCACTTTATTTATGAACCACCTCTAATTTGTGCAACAAGCCAACACAGATGTGGATGATGCCACATTTGTACCTGCTCCGCAGGGCTTGTTCCCACCTGGAGAGGCTGACAAGCATGGTGGGAGTCATGCTTATTGACTTCTCTGGTGAATTCAGCACCACCCACGCCCATGGTGTCCAGGATTATGGACCGTTCAATGGACAAGCTGCAGTCTGTCCACCTCCAGTTTAGCAAGTCAGACCTGACACCTCCTCATTCATGGGCTGGGGAAGACTGGGGAGGGCAATGAGGAGTAGTACAGGAGCCCAATGTTGGTAAAATGAAGGAGCTAGAAGTGAATTAAATGTAACTTAAAAAGGAAGAATCCAGCCTGAAACACTTTATTACTGTATAAAAACATAAATTGGAGATTTACATTGAGTTTCTGGTGCCATTGTTGTTTTACGGTGCAATTCCATTTTTCCATTGGTAAACTCACCAAACATGATTCACATAGAGAGTGTGGAGCTTAATGGGAGAATGAAGTGTACTCTCCCTTCTATATGCTTAATTTCTCCTTGTATGTTTGCTTAACATTGCTGCAAGTCAGCAAGTCTACAATGAAGCCCTTGATATTTTATTTTTAAGGGTTGACAATCACCGTGACAGCTATTGTTTCTCTAATGTCAGCCACACAGGTAGAAAGTTTCAGGTGCTATAGAGTGGGCACAGCTTTGTGGACCAATGAACTGATGGACCAACAGAACAGGATGGTGGGGCTGACCCACACCACTGAAAAAGGAACCTCTGCTGAGTCCAATGACGCCTCCCACAAGAGTCTACAACATGCGCTTCATAAGTTATGAAAGGGGACATGGCTGAAGTATAGGGGGAGGGGCATACCATCACCAATGAAAAATGAACTCTACTTAGCCCAGTGATGACTCCCACAAGTGTGGTGTGTCTACGACAAACGGTTCAAGACTTATGAAAGGGGGAGTGGCTAAAGTGTAGGGGCGCGGCAAATCATCACCAATTAGTGTCTGTGTGTGTATGTACATATGTCTGCCTGTCTATCTGTGTGTGTGTGTGTGTGTCTTTCTACTTAGTTTGACCATGTTAAGTGAATTTAAATCCCGATCTTAATGCTGAATCAATTTTTCCCCCACCCCTAATTTTTATATTCTATTTGTGGGCTTATATTGTGTCTTCTTCTCTTCTTAATCCTATAGTTTTTGCTGCTGCTGCAATGAACTAACTTCCCCACAGGGATCTAGTTTCATCTTATATTATCTGACTTGAGTTTCCAATGTGCAGTTTCTTTGACAGAATGCAAATATGAATTGTAGCACAGTCACAGACCAAAAGGACTGTGACTATAGTAGACTATATGATACACAAGGTCACTGAGGGCCCCTGTCTGAGCATGAAACACTGAGTCAGTCGTTTGAGTTTTCCGACTATTTAAAATTCACATTTTATGAGATTGGCACCAGTTTGCTCAGAGGAAGCTGCAGGAAGCAGTTCAGGCATGCAAGCAATGAGCTCTTTGGATCCTACTGGCAGTGTTTACATGCATAAATATAGCAATGCAACTAACCACCACTGTAACAATCTAAGTTGAGGATCTAAATATTACTCCAAGTCCGCTGATCCCTAGCTTGATCTCTGTAAAGGATCGTCAACTCGATAAAAACACAGCCACAGACCACCATTTGTTAAAATGTTTGTCTAGGGACCCCCACGTGAGAAACACTCTGTTCTTATATGATTTTAGTACAGAATGCTAAAGAGCTTTGAAGAAAGATATTTCTAGTACCCAAATAAAATCAACAATACAATTACCCAAAATTTTCATAGATTCCTACATTTCTGTGTAAATAAATGTTATCAAAGAGGAAAGAAAAAAGTAGGAGCTGTGCTGGCCTCAAACAACAGGTGTATCAACCCCCGCTTTTTAATCTCACGTACATATGAATGCATTCCTAACCCAAGTGTATGGGAAGAAGCCCTGCTTTGTGGATGAAACCACTGACTACAGGAACTGCTTTGTTCTACACACATAGACAGACTTTCTTGAAAGCAAACATTAAAAAACTGAGAAACAAATCCAGAATTAAATTCAGCCAAAAAATCCAACTCCAGAAAAAAACAACACACTTTTGAGAAAAAAAATGTAGGGGACCCAAGCTCATGGCAGGAATTTTAACATGAGTGATGTCTTTCATTATAGCATGGACACATTTATCAACTTCCAGATGAAAAAAAAAGTCTGTGCACTGAGCAGCTGCCCTTTTTAATAATGTGACTGGTTCAATGCCAAGCCCTCCTGCTTTCTTTAGCGCTATACAGTTAATCAGCAGGTGGACAAAGCCAAGCTGTGCAAAAAGATCCCAAGCAGCAGGAAAGACAGTCACACGGCTACTTTGGATCAGGGGAACAGAAAAGCCCAGCCTTCTACTGTACTTCCATAATTTTCTCACTGTAACACCTACACCCACACAGCATGCCATCACCAGCACATGAATAGGCGTTAAAGGTTAGAAACATAAAACGCTGTGTTTTGCTCTTGTTCTTAGAAATCGTAGGCCTATACAGTCCTGTAACTGTGTGTGTCTCTTACAAGGTGCCCCGGCAGCTCCACCACCCACTGCCTTAGGCATTTTTCCATCAACCCCAGCAGGCACAGTAAAAGTCGGGGTATCTATTGTTGCTATCAGTTGATGAACTCTTTTAAAGTCAACCCTGATCCAAACCCCTGCTTTCCTCACAGTGGGAGACCCCGTTTCCTCTGGTTGTACAGTAACTGTGAGGGGACAGATAAACTCCATTTAGCCTCTTCACAGTTTCATAATGACTTGCCTAAATGCCTAACTTGAGATACTAAAGAGGACATTAACTGTTTTTACAAGAAACTTAGTTACTCAGTTACATAAAAACTGGGTCAACGCAGAACAAATGTTATGATTATACTCTATTACAGCACTAGGTGAACTAAAACTAGCTGGAGAGGGTGCAGAATCTGAACTTTGGCTCATGGATCTCCAAAATGCAATAAGTCTATCAAGTATAGTATTTAGAAAGCTAGATGTTTCATGTGACTGTGACTGCTATAAGAGGACACTGGACAGCCAAAACAAATTAAAAAGTGAGAGACAGATAAAGAGAAATTATGGTGAAGAGTGAGTGATAAGAGGACTCAATTCATTTATGGGTGAGGCTCCACACACGACCCTGATATCAGGCCCGAGAGCAGAATCTGACCCATTAATGTAGCCTACACGAAAAGTGTTAACATACAGCAAGATCATGCCTCACGCCATGTAAAGACGATTAGGTTGTACAGCGGAGGTGACCTGCAAGAACTGAATGGAAGCTAAGCCTGACCTTGTGTTCAATCTGTGAGAAACACACTCAAATCACCAGCAATTTATTAATTTGCTGTTTAGCCAAGCAAACAGGGGAACTTAGCTGATGATTGGACGATGAACAAGCTCCTCGGCTGGGAAAAGTTAGACACGGCTGAACTTTTCTCGGTCATTGGCGATCAACAGCCAGATACGCGCACTTCCCTGTTTCCCATCAATGCAATTTAGTTTCAGTGAACAATAGTTCTGCCAGGCCAGAGCAAGATGGGTGACAAGTTGATTGCAGCCTTTCAAAACGTCCCACCTCTCTTTGACAGGAATAAATGTCTCCAAAACAATGCCTGGAGAGCAGCTGCATTCATAGGTGGTGTTGATGGTGAACTCTTTTTTACTGTTTATTTTTGATAAAAGCTCCCTACTTAGCACTTGCAAGCTAGATACATTAACCTTTAACTCATCAAACCAATGTAACATTATGAAATGAAATGCCAAAGCAGCAAATGAATTTGGAGTGGCACATCAAACCTGCTCCAACAAAAGCACAGAAGCAACAGGTGCTTGTACTTAGACTGGCAAATGAAAGCAGTCTTCATATCCATTTTTGCTCAATACAAAACTTTCCCGGCTTGAAGAAAAATGACTTCTGATGTGAAAATGCTGAAATTGTGCAACTTGTGGAGTTCATTGGCATAGCATGTATTGTTTGTTTGCCTAAGATACACAAGCTAAATAACATTCTGTTTTATTAGGCATAACCTACCACAGTGTTCTTCATTTGTTATCGTAAGCTGAATAAACTGTTTTTGAGAGTCCATCAATAAGCTGTGTTTGTCCAGGGTAAAAAGTGAGAAGCTATATCCTTTCGTTATCCCCAACAATGAAATCTGGGGACCAGAGGGGTTTTCCTTTGGCTACCTATAGCCATTGGTCTGAATCCAAAGTTACCCGGCAGAAATAGGAAATCACAATAGGCAAATAAACATGAAATGCTCTCTTCTCCCTCAGCTCCACTGACAACAGTAAAATGCTGTGGTTTTACTGGGCAGCACCCAGGTGAGGGAGTGCATGACGAAATGGATTTTGAAATTCTGCTCTTCTGAAAAAAAGACCTTACCTGCTCTTTCGACTTTCCATGGAAAAATAAAGGTTAAAAAAAGCACTATCTAATCATAAGTTTGGACTCATATACATAGATCTATAACTTGCCTTCGGCATATATGTTTCACATGCACATGAAATACAAACACGTCGAGCAACAACCTGCATCTAATAAACATCTGATCATTTCAAATATTGAAACAAACACTTGTCTGACTAATAAGACATTTTACATTAATACACAATAGTAGTTTGTCTCTCGACTGAAAAAATGCCATTTCTGACCTAAACATGTAAACAAACCTGAAATTGTAACCCATCTCCAAATCCATACATCAGCAGACTTGAGGGTATTGCTAGAAAAAGTTGTGGGCTATGATGTTCCTGCCATCACCTACTGTTAAACTAAATCTAAGACAATTTATGGATGGACCTCAGGGTTCAGTTATACAAGGGTTGATAAGGTGTCACATGATATACATGCATTTGAAAAGCATTTACATGGATGAGCACAAGAAAAATAGACATACTGATGCTTTACTTGAAGTCTTTTTTAAAACTATTATTACGTAACAATAGCAGGTTGGGTATAATTTCTGTCTCTCTCTCTCTCAGTCTCCCTCTCTCTCTCTCTCTCACACACACACACACACACACACACACACACACACGGAAGCACTCCAGCCACCACTTGATAGACTGAGACACAATAAGCTAAAGACAGACTCAGGATGCAAAATAAGATGCGCAACCTCTGATTCCCTTGTGCAAGTTTGTGCATGTTTACATTAAACTTGTTCACCCAGCGCCTACTGAAACTGACATGCTAACTTAAATACTTAGCACAAAAGTACAGCACAATGCTGCGTAAACAGGTTCCAATACACAAACATCTTCCCAATGCACAGAGGCTTGCAGATATCAAATTTGATTAAACAAATTTATCCAACTACTTGAGTGCCAAATGCAAACATTTGATTAGTTGGCATAACCAATAAATCAATAAGTGACTCCACTGGTCTCTTTCCACCACACGCACATATAAAAAAACTTTGTAAAACCCCAAGGAAAATCTATTGAATGGACATTGATTAAGACTTTTTACCAGGCCAGATGTATCTCAGCTCAATCCTCAACAGTTTCATCTCATTAGACAGCACCACAGTTGTGAGTAATAAATAATGAAGACCAGCTGTTACAGCAGCCTCACACACACACACACACACACACACAGTCACACACGTTCCTCCTTGGAGACACTGATGGACAATGGCTTGTGAAAGTCTTTTGACCTTTTCTTTTGTCACAGATATGGCCTCAGCAAGGTGCCAGTTTCATCTATAAACTCAATCTGATCTGTCTCAGCCAGTTTGTAAACATCACCATCCTGGCAACAAAGGGATTAAATAATAATATTGCCTGATATTGTGCGGGAGATAGCAAGTGAAACATCATTAAGTTTAATAGGTTGATGATGCTGTTCAGTCCTCGTTATGCAAGAATCATATGGCGTGCTGAGCAGGTCATTTAATCCCCATCTCTTTGTATTCCTCTCCCCATCACATGCACACCTTTAGAAAGAAAGAATGGGATATAGCAAGCACTATCTCCTTTTTGTTTTTTTGATTAAATAAATAAAATTTTTTGATGAATAATTAATGCAGAAATTAGAAAGGCTAGGAGTATACTGTTCAGAGTCACATGCCATAACCTTACCATTCACCCCCCACCCACGCTTACACCTTCACACAGTACAGTGGAGAAACACAGTGTGACCCAGCACTACAGTGTAATCTTAGTCACATGCTGCCTACAGCAAACAGGGCCAGGAATCTATTTCAGCGACCCAGTTCAGTTCACTGTGCCTCTGTCCCGGCCCATTCTGGCCCGAGAACCATGTGTGAGGTGATACTCCTCTCTGTATCCCATTTACTTCACTCAGGACCCAGAGTGACTCGACAAGATTTCTGTAAAACAAAGATGTACAAAACCCTAAGCCGACAGGAAAAATTGTGGGTGAATCCTTACTTGAAAAATCAACTTTTCCTCATTTGGTTAAGGTTTAGTGCTGGCTAGTACAAACAGTATCTACCTTCCTGAGCAATTTAGTTACTGCCAAATAATACACTCACATTACCTGTTGCTGTAGCGCATATAGTATCTTAAAAAGTAGGATTAATTGAAGCTGAGGCATTAAAAATAACCTAAACTAGAATAGATGGCCACTGGTCGGGAAGATTCTGCACAAAAATAATGCAGAAATCCTTCCCCTGACCCAGCGGATTTTTCAGACCGGCACTGAGCTGCATCTTGGCCTCACAGGTTAATATTAAATTACTCTTGGATCTCGGTGCGAGACTAAATCTTGCAACACACATGTATAGGAGAATACCACCACACACTCAAACCAGCCCATCTCCAGACTCCCAGACAGGCATCATCTTTCTTACCTCCATCACTACTTCACAGCTGCTCACAAGGGGCAAATGCACATCTCAAAATGACTTATTGGCAAGGCGCACGTGTAACGAACGCACGGGCACACGGACGTTTTTCCACCCCCCGTTTCCAAGACAACCACATCACCAGGGGCCAATAAATCCTGACGGCCAAATAAGCTCAAGTGTCCCAGAAAGTAGTGCCGTTACATGTTCTCCTGGTGCTGTCATCTATTATCAGCTCTACCGTTCAGGCTTTAACGGATATGACAGTGAGGGAGAGTCTGTCAATAATGTACGCCTAGCTTGAGCTTCCCAATGCTTTCATATACACAAGATCCTCGTGTCGAGACCTTGAGGGTGCTGTGTAATTTCCTCACTGCTTTGTCATAGAGAAGAGAGAAAGAGAAAAAGGGGATCAGTGATAATCTTGACAAGCCGGGCCTTGTGTTTCACAGTCAGCGCATCACCGACCAGGGTCACACCGGCCCAACAATTCCTGTACATCTCACCTCGATTTCAAACCGCTGCTTGACCCCAGCGACGACGTGTCACGGTAAAGACGGTTTCGCTCGGTCCCCAATAAGTCCTGCTTTCTAACGTCCATATAAAGACAGTTACATATCGCAAGGGTCGGACAGGCCATATTTCACACTCACCTGCCTGAAGAAATGAGCTTCGACAGAGCCCGCTTCCCTTCTCAGCTAACGTTTCGTCGGTTTGTCCCCGTGGTTACGTTGTTAGCGGTGTTGCTGAGGAAGAGGTAGGCTACAGTTTAGCCCGGGAGAAGTCCACACACAGGAGGCCTTGGTGGGAGAAGAGACTATCTTTATGCCTGGTTCCTCCAAGAGTGGCTCCTTTATACAAAGCGTGTTTAGACAGACGGTAGGCGCACTGCCCATGGAGGGATTTTGCCTTTCATACAGCCACGGGGTTGACTTGTTCATCATCACGCATGCTCACAGTGACCCTTGACGTAAAGTCTCTACCTCTCGCTCCGCCTTGGAACCGCGTCTCAGCCAATCAGCGGCGGCGTGGCGGTGACGCAACTCTCTGGATGCCGTGTGATCTCACCGACGCGCTCTGTAATAGGTTTTGTAATAACCTGCTTTCATAAGCATCGCTATGTTTCGCTAGACCTGTCTCTGCCTCTGTCGCTACAATGGCACCCTCACTGTTTCCTAAAAGAAAAAAATGGGCTCTTTGTGTTCACCATCCCCTAGGCTAACTGTGCCGATATACATTCACCTATACTGCCATCTAACGGCTGTTTACTAGTACTGCGATTACTTAATTGACCTATATCCACAATCTCACAAAGTCAATTGCACATGCTGGTTATCCGTGCACAACTGCAGAGCTGAGCAAGGCAACCAAACACCAAGAGGCCAAATTTCTGACGAGTTTCTTTCAACTCTCCAAGCCTAGATGTCTGAATCTTTGAATCATAGGCTTAGGATAATTATTTGCAGAGTTGCTTACTTGCAGAATTTTGCCCACTTTTAGAAATATATATTCCATGATTTTCTAACTGAGACCTGGAGTCTTAGAAAAGATCAGAATACGTAATAATAATAATAATAATAATAATAATAATAATAATAATAATAATAGCCTATTTCTTCTTTTTTAAAGTGTACTTTGATAAACTGTTCGTTCACTTTTAAGTGTACTAGTTCGTCACTTGTTAACAAAATTGGCCCACTTTTTAGTTTACAAAAGCATACTTGTCAGTGTACTTAAAGTTAAGAAAAAAAACACTACCAGTATACTTGATGGGATTGAAATAGTATTTTTAAGTTATTATCTGTACATACTTGAGGGTGACTCACACAAATACTAAATGTGCACTGCAGTATATGGATAATCTGCAAGTACACACTTCCTTTACATGTATCTATTTTCTTTACGCACTTATTATAAGGAGGAGGAGTACAGAGACCTTGTGGAGAATTTCATAGGATGGTGTGACAGCAACCATCAACACCGGGAAGACCAAGGAGCTGCCATACAGGGGGAGGAAGTGGAGACAGTGGACACCTACAGGTTCTTAGGGGTTCACCTTAACAATAAACTGGACTGGTCGGACAACACTGAGGCCCTTTAAAGGAAAGGACGGAGCAGAGTGCTCTTCCTGAGGATGTTCAGGTCCTTCAATGTGTGCACTATGCAGAACAGCCTCTCTGAAAATTACATTTAGTGATCTCAACCCTGTTTTTTTAATTATTAATCCAAAATGCAGCAGGCCTCTGAATGCAATTGAGTGTACCATCAGTTCTGCGCAAGTCATCAAAATACATATTGTTTAAAATTGATAATGCTCCTTCAACAGCATTGACTACAGGCCAACACTGTCTGTGTAGAAAATGATAGAAGGGAAACTATATTTTCCAAAGTGGGCTTTTATCTGCAAGAGCTTGTGTTTAAGATGACTATTTAAAATGCAATATTTAGTTTCTTGTTAATAATTGACATGAGGATCTTTTCCCACACATGTTAAATACCAGTCCAAAATGAACAGTACAAGGGTAATTAAATAGGAAGTCTAAATTCATAGGAACTCCTGCCCATCTGTGTCTACAGTTCTGAAGAAGTGAGTGTTGTGGGCAGCAATGTAGCAGAGGGTAAACACACCTGCGTTCTGTTTACTCATTGCTTTATTTGCAAAATAAACTCATCCCACTTATTAACCTCACAAAATTCTTTGACGGATAAGAACAATTGATTTTTCTTGATATTCGTCATGCCTCATGCCTCATGGCACTTACTGGCAGAGGTCACACCTTGCCTAACCATTTATTTACCACCACATCACTGACTTTGAGTGACAGCCAGCTCTGAACTTTCTTCCTGGTCATCTGCCTGTTACACAATAGATAATTATACACCTATAGAAATCCTTAATCATGAGCCAAGTTTCTATGGTGACTCGTAAGATAAGATATTATCACAGGATGGAAGTGATGGCAGATTGATTCTCAACAGTACAAATACTCTTCCTTATTCCTCTGTAAGATATGAGTTACATAATTATCAGCATGTTTGACTACATACTTTGTTAAAATGCACCGGTGTACAGGTGTGTCAGAGGAAAGTATTATCAAGTGAAGATCTATTTGAAAGTCTATGTCAGGGGTCTTGAGACAATAATGTTTGGGAACCCTTAACATAACTTACTCAACACTGATTATGAGGGAGGAAAATATGCATGTTGGGGGTTGGCTGAGATTAAGGCACACACAGATAGGCGCCTGCTTTCAAGGTGCTCACACATGCATACACACACTCATACACACCAACACAATAGGACTGACAGGGGCCTGTATGCACAAATCCTCTAACAATGTAAGCACTGGCTTGGGCTCTCTGGTCTGGTTATACGGCTAAATAACCTTAAAAGCCAAAGAGGTCTCAGACCCTGCACCCTTTCTGCCCGCTGCTCCCAAGTTATTTTATGCACATGGACGCTGAACTAAGCACTAAAGAGGAGGATAAATGGGGCATTGTGATGGCAGAGATTAAGACAAGCCAGTGATGTCGCTGTATCTCTGAATAAGGCTGTTTTTCACTCTTTTATGAATAGAAGAATGAAACAGAGTGTACCCACACATCTCACAAGGAAAAACTATATCTGTAGAAAGTATTTTAATTGCACTGTAGCACTAAGGATCAGTATGCTCTTTGATACTGAAGACCAAGATAATAAAGAAGATTAATTAACATATAAAGTAGTAGCTCGGTTATATTATTCATTTAAATATTTCTGATCCTACACCATAAACCTAGTACAGCACAGATAAGAACATCCTAGTAGATGTAATTATTATCTATATAAACACACTGGCTTAGTACACGCTAATTCCACACCACATATTTGCTGACAAAAACGCTTTGGTTCATCTTTCTTTTTTGTGCCATTGCATTTTTTCATGCTGATAAATTTCACTCTTGGCACTTCATATCATCCAACGCTGCAAAAAACACTTTAAAAAACATGTCGTCGTTAGAGGAGTCGTGTGTATGGGTGTGTGTATTTGAGTTGCAGCAAATGGGAGAAATAAATGTGATCTGTGTCAGCAATTTCTCTTTCACTCAGTCTTGTTTTTTTTTTGTTTTTTTTGCTGCTTCATTCTCTGCATGTAGGAAGGAAAAGGAGTAAAAGGACACATCATCATTTATGGAGAAGCTGCAACCGTAGACAGTATCTTTAATGATTCAACATCACAAAGGTCCTACTGTACAGTACATTATACTGTGGCACTGAGAGTCAGCATGCTCTTAGATACTGAAGAACCAAGATAATGACTTAATTCACCTTATGAACACACTTTTAACAGTCCTTTTGTTTCTCTGTGTCAAACTGATCAGTTGGAAACAATCTCAAGCTTCTACTGAAGTCTTCAGAGATTAAAAACAAAACAAAAACGAAAACAAACAAAAAAAAAACAGTAATTGTATAATCCATTTGTATTCTGTGAAATACTGCCACTAAACATGATGTTTAACTGATTAACATATAGATTTCCTCAACAAATATTCACTTGGATAGTTCTGGTCCTACACCATAAGCTAGTGCAGAACGGATAAGACCATTACAACTTAGGATATGTAACTATTATCTATACATATATACATAGTCACTGCTTTCCATCAGTGGTGTATCAGGTGCAGGTATCTACAATGCCTTTATTTCAGGCGCATATAATACATGATAATAAAATTTTAGTGCAAGCTAATTCCACATCACATATTTGATGACAAACATGCTTCAGTTCATTTTTCTTTTTTTTTTGTGTGTGTGTGTGTGTGTGTGTTTGTGTGTGTGCCGCTGTGTTTTTTCGTGCTGAAATTTCACTCTTTGTTAGTTCATCCAATGCTCTAAAAACTCTTCATCCACTGGGTGTGTGTGTTGTCAGAGGGGTAATGCGAGAAAGAGAGAGAAAGCGAGAGAGAAACAGAGCGTGTGTGAGAGTCAACAAGGTGTGTATGATGTGTTAAAGCTAGTGTGCCTGTATCCCCAGGTCAGTGGCTTATTATGAGCCTTCCCGCGCCTCACACTCCTTGTTGGTTGTTGATCCTTTTGGCCCGATGATGAAAGCTAAAGAGGGTACAGGGAATAAAATTGCTCTTCTGTTGCTTCACTCTCAGGGGCAAAAACACTGGATTGTTGCCAAGTTTATCCAGGAAGCTCCTCTTCTGTTTCTTGTGGTGCTTTTGTTGTCCGGAAGCAGTGGCGGGACAAAGCTAAAGCAGGGCGGCGGGGAAACAAACCCTGAAGTGTTCGACATTTGTTCATGTATCTTTACATCACCTATGCAGCCTACTTGGATGTATTGTGTAGTGTGGGGTTTGAGGGGTGAGTGTGGATGGATATGCAGGTCTGCGGTGTGTGTGTGTGTGTGTGTGTGTGTGTGGGGCGCAGCGGGGTAGAAATGGGTGTGATGAATGCAGATAAGGGTTGAGGGATGACAACTGACAATGTCCTGCTTGTTTTTAGATAACATTCTCAAAGAGCTGCATGGAGTTCATGATGTTCTCGTCCTGAAAAGAGAGAAACACAACAATGTGTCACTTGGGCTCTGAGTTAAGTTATAAAATAGATGTTGTCCTAAATTTAGTGGTATATGCTCATGAGCAAGGCATGAAATTTGTTTTTATCATCTGGTCTCAGTGGCAAGTGTAGCTTATTAGTTTGTTTTCTCAACTGCCTCAACAGTTTTCAGAGTAGAAATGGATGTAGTTTAAATCAAACACAAGACGGCTACCTGTCAACGTGTGTAGTAGAATTAACAGTTAACAGTGGAGTTAACAGTTTGCTATTGGCAAAATTTACTGGAATTTGAAACTGTTAAGTTTTAGTCCTACAATGAACAGAATGACGAAATATTTTGTAATGTGTCAACAATTGAGTTAAGAATGGGAAAAAATAATCAGCTTCTCTCGGGGAATAACTGACAAAGCTTAAATATTATTATTATTATTATTAAAAGCATGTGCTACTTTTTTTTGTATTAAAGCTTTATCAATTCTACCCCATGAACAGCTGAATTCTTGTCATTCCGTTGGTTCTTTTTGATTCTTGCACCTTGGAGCAGCTGCAATGTTGCAACAGATTTTTACCCAGTGTTGATTTAGGGGCTGGCTAGCCCTGTGAGTTCAGACGGCAAGCTAATTTCAGATCTGGGGAATTTCCACCGCTCGCTTTTCCAGTGTCCTGCAGAAACATTTTGACTGGTTGGATCGGCTGCCTATCACCAGCACACTGAAATTTTGTCAAAGGTTGATTGCATCACCACATGCACCAAATTTTGTTTCCCATTAATACTTAATATAATGTAAGTATTACATGTGCCGTGTGAATGGTTTAAACTCCAAATATTGGATGTGATTTTCAATTTTAGACTCTGCATTAATGCAAGTATGTGCTATGCATAAAATTAGTGAAGCTGCTAAGGAAGTTGTGCTCGCAGAAAATAATACAAGGACACCATGTTTGCCCACAGGCTATGGAAAACTCTAATATCAAGTGTTACCAACTGTGTTTGACTGCAAACAAGAGAGTCAAAGTCACAGCCTGTTTCGTGCTTGATTGTAACTGACTTTGATTTGTCAGCACTTTTTTGTGTGCAATGAGTAGAAAAGTTCAACAGGGTGTTCAGGCTTATGTTAGAGACTCTGGCAGAAGTTTGGAGCACACTGGACCTGACGTTTTAAACTTAAAGGTATAGCTCGCCCAAATGAACATGTAGTCATTATGCACTCACCCCCATGTCAGTCACAACTCCACTGAAGTTTGGTAAGGCCAACAAGCACATGGTGAATTAGTCATCGTTAATGGGTCCATCTTTTTATAGCTCCGAAAACAGCATAAAACAGCCATTAAATTTCTCCAAACAGCTTGTGCATCGTGATCCAAGTGTTTTATAGCCAAACAATTGCACTGTGGGTCCAAAAGCGCAATATTTACCTCATTATCTCCTTTATTATTCTCACTGACAATGCTCTGGCCACCCACACTGCCTACAGTCACAAGCAGAGTCTTCTGCCAAATGTCAGTGGACATTTTATGCTTTTTTGGAGCTGTAAAAAGATGGCTCTGTCAACTTCAGTAATTTTGGAGAATGCTGGGAGGGAACGAGATCTAACTCATTGTGTGTGTGTGTGTGTGGCGGTGGTTCTGTGAGCTTCAGTTTAGTTTCAACTGACATGGAGGTGAGTAGATAATAACTGAGTTTTTATTTTGGTGTGAACTACTCTTTCAACTGTCTCAGGAGACAGGTGGCCAGCCCAAACACCCTGAAGCAAAGCACTTAACCTCGAATCCTCAAACACAAATACAGAAGGAGCCTTTTTCATCTGAACCTCAGACATCCAAACTGACGACAGCGGTATTAAAATATATTCAAAGCCCATTAACTGAGTACAATGGTTTGCATTTCATTTAATGATACAAATTATCAACCATGTAATTAGCCTGGGGTTTTTGGATAATATGCATAATTCATATTTTGAAAATGTTTTTGCCTCAGTATGTCAATGTCTGTCCGCCAGTAGAATATTTTACTAACATGAACCACCTCGATGTTCCAGTGGTTTGGGTTAATCGAGGTTCAGCTGTAGCTCACTGGCCTTGCGGTTGCAGTGATTACCTTGAGAAAGAGAGGTTAGGTTTTATTACAGGCTCTTAAATGGAGACTAGGCCGGGACAGACTGGTTCTACAGCCTTGATACAGACACATGACCATGCGTGAGACATAGTGCATCCACCTGCCTCATTGCACAAACATGAGGAACGGCTGCTCTGGCACTTTAAATTCACATTTTGGCATTCACCTACTCCTATTCATACAGCTGAACAGTGGAATAAAAGTAGAATAAGGCTAAATTCTTGACCACGAAGATTATAAAGTGAAAGGAAAGGTTTAATTTAATTTCAAAATTATTGTCCTGATAACATTTCCATACTGATCATGTATTTGAAATGTGCTTGCACACAAAATAGGGGAAATAAGTGGTTATTTGATTTCAAAATAAAAACATATTAGAGTGAGTAGAGGTGGAAAATCTAGAAGAACGAGATATGATTCAGGATGGAGAGAGGGGTGTGGGTCTTTAAGAGATGACTGATGCCTCATGCGTGAAGGTGGAGTATCTTAGTCAACACCTGGTGAACCCGTGAGAGTTAAAACACATTATGATACTGTTTGCGTAGATGTGTAACTGTGGTTTGGGTTTTGCAAGTGCTAGTCAGTTTGAGAAAATGATTGTGTGGGAGAGGGTGAATCACCTTCTGGCAGGTCTCAATGAACTCTTCAATGGTCACTACGCCATCCCTGTTTCTGTCCATTTTCTGTGGAAAGAGAAAATAAGAAGCACAATAGACAGAATGAGCAAAAATTTGGATATTTTCAGGGTAATTTGTGATGTGCCTTAGAGCTGGGATTAAAACGTGATCTTATCATAGAGGGTGTGAATACACAAAACCTGGAAGAACTTGTCCACGTGCTCAGAGGGCGCCTCGTCTCGGACGCAGGGGTAGGTGTACCTCCCCATCATGTCATAGATCGACTTCATAATTGCCAGCATCTCCTGAGAGTCGATTAGAGACACAAGGTTGAGTGAAAGTCTCTGTTCTCAAATGTTAAATCTATTTCTGAATTATTTCTATTCAGCACAAACAAGAAAAGCTTGAACAATTGGTCTGCGACTAATGATGCAATCCCCCTGAAGGCCAATTAGTGACAAATACATCACCTTGTCTGGACATGTAATCGCAGTGACCCATTTTTAATTTTGGAAGTGCTGGAGCGCATTGGTGAGACGCATCATTTCCCCGAGATTTGTCAAAATACGATCAGCAGTAAAAAAAACAAAAACAAAAAAAAAACGGCCCATAAATAAACATGACTTAACTATTTGTATGAGTTAATTTTGACAAAGGGCATGATGCTGGGGAGAGCATCACTCCGCCAGA
>OMKZ01005215.1:2946-14609 GCA_900302535.1 Neoniphon sammara
TGAATACATAGGGATGCAGCAAGGAGAAAGGCAGGAGGGCGGAGAGGAGAGGGGAGATAGGAAGGTGAGGAGAGAGGGAGTGCAGAGGCAGGAGGGGAGGGGAATTGTTAATACATTTACAGACTTGCTGGAATGGCCACAGTCTGATTTGACATGTTTAACATAAGTGTATGGGAAGAGTTGGTGGCCTATATAGGGAAATGGGAGAGAGGGGGGGTGATGTGGTCTCTCTGTTGCAGGGGGTTGGGGGGGTTGGTAGTCCTCTGCAATTGAGCTTGATGAATAATTCCTCTCATACCCCCTTTCCTGACTTTCAAATTATGGGAGCTGGAGCAAGGCAGGAAAAAATTATTTCACAGCTTGGGTCATCCACATTCTGACACCAGCAAAGCTATGGAGATAAAGCAGTCTTATAAGGAGGCATAAAAAACAAAAGATGTCAGAAATATGTCAGATAACAGGTTTAAAACACACTGCACCAACAAAGGCAGAGTGATCTGTATCTGTAGCCCATTATCTGAACTGATCTTTGAATTTACAAAAACGTCTGTGAATAAATCCTTTTCAGTTTTCATCAGGATATTATAATGTGTTCCTAAAAACTAACATTTATGGTTTTCTATACAAACATGTCCACTTAACTAGCTTCACAACATCCTCACTAAAAATGATTTGTGAAATGGCAAATTTGTATGTTTGGATTATTAAAAAAAATAATAATAATTTGTGAATCTACATCTACTTGCGTGGATGTTTCACAAAATGCTCTACAGTCTGTAAATTGCCAGGGTATCCATAAATGCTTGTTGCATGAATCATTCCGGAATAACCAAGAATATCACTTCCTGTTTTGGTGTTCGGGTTTCATAATAAAAGCATGGATGTTTAAATGTGTAAAATGGTACATAGAACCTGTTTTCTTTTCAGTTATTATCAAGCCCAGTGCGGAAGATCTCATTTCAGTGTTTTATGTCATAAGGACATTAAAAAATGGACCACATGCCATTTTGTCACAAAAATGGTGACCAAAAAATTGTTTTTTGGTTTTGAATATCACCTCATTAGTAGCTGTGCTTATTGTGCTTGGGTTTGTTTTTGTTTTTAGCAATAATTAAGTGAAAATTCATATGAATCCCATAAGGGGAGTCTGGCCACATGGAAGAAGATTAGAAAAGAGCTTTTTTTGTTTTTTTTTATCAATCATTTTTCTATAGTGATTGTTTTCAGCTGTGCAATTTGTGTTTTTGTCTGTTGCACTTATTTGTTCATAATTCATAGTCTTTGAATGGGCCCTTAGGTACATCAGCTAAGTTAAAAATATGTGTATGACATTATCATTGTTATATGTGGCAAATTGATAAACCTCCTCACCATCCAATTCTACCTCTGGCAGTTCTTTGTGTTTAGACTCCAATCTGGCAGGTTCAGCTTCATCTAATATGGAATAACTTTTGTTTCCAAGTACAGTGCAGCATCAGGGACATTTCCTTACATTTCTTAAAGTTCTGTGGCATTCATCAAAATGCTAAAGATGCACGTCACCAATACTACACATGCTATACTGTATATCTCTAGTAATGAACTGTTGTGTTCATCACTTGCCTGCTGCATTAGATGACTTCTATAGCTCTGATGAATCTGAAGTCTAAATCCTCATCTGTCAATCCTATTGAGTGGAGTTAAAACAAAAGGTGTGGATGAAAATGGTTTGACTACAGGTTGCATACATTGCCCAGTGCAATGTATGCAGCCTTAGTAGTTAAAAACTGGTGCATATTATGGGATTTTTCAACATGATTATGACATCAAACATTAATCCAAGTTCTCTCTTCTTTGGTTTGATAAATGAACAAGGAGAAATTAGGTTAAATCTGTTTTAATAAGTGTTAAAGCTTACACACTTTTATCATGAAAGCTGAATGCTCAAACTGGAAGTTTTATTTTAGGTTATTCTGGCAACTAAAGGCATTTAGCAAATGTGGCTATTTGGCTCTTTTCAGGTGTTAGAACAGTTGCAAAAGTATCCACAAAAATAGATGTAGATTCATAAATATCTTTACATAAAAAATGCTAACTTGTCAATTCACAAATAGTTTTAAGGACAGTGAATATTGTTAAGCTATACAAGTGGACATGTTTGTGTGAAAATGTGGAAATACAGTTGTTTTAAATTGATTTTTATGTGCAGATTGTAATATATTAGTGAAAAGTTTAAGGTATTTATTCTCAAATGTTTTAAACATTCACATCTTTACATCATTTCAAATTGTGGGTTACAGATGCAGATTAGTCTGTATTTGTTTTGTACAGTGAGTTTTACATATGTGGTGTGTAACATATTTCTGAGTCATGGGACATTTGCTTTTGCCTCCTTAAGAAACTGCTTCATCTCCTTACAAAGGGGCAAATGAAATTGCTGCAACCCATTTTTTTGTTATCTGTCTTATATTTATTAAAACGATTGATTAAATGGACATAAAGGAGCTGGATAGCATATATCTGTGCTTGTGCAATGTCACACATGAGTGTGTGTGTGTGCGCGCGCGCGCATGTGTGTGCCTGAGCAACCTCCTGTTTTTTTCTGTGGGTTCATGCATGTGTGTGTGTGTGTGTGTGTGTGTGTGTGTGTGTGTGTGTGTGTGTGTGTGTGTGTGTGCACATCTATATGTGTTGTGTGCATGGTAAGGTACAGGTAGCAGTGTGTTGTATTTGTCTGTACAATCAACATGATGATTAGCATCCCCTAGATGCAGCGGACTGACATTGCAGTCTGTGCTAATTATTTTGTGTGCTCTGCATTGTGCTGTCAGTCTTATGCTGTGGCTCATTCAGCAGCAGGTTTTACATTTAGAAAATACAGTCTAGAAACCTAAACTTAATCCACCCTGCAGTTGAAGATGAAAACATGTGGTAATGATTTACTTGCATTAAAATTATTTACGTAAATGTTATTGTTACTCTAAACAGAGAGACATCTTGCATAGTGGTGATTTGTAATTGCTTTTAAACCATGACTTTGAAATATAAATGTAAGTGGGTTCACGTGAATTTAAGGGAGAGCGGTGAAAATGTTTACATATTCATATCATGTCCTTTGAGTGCTTGTCATCCCTTAAATTATAATTCCTTTTGTCTTTGAAGATAATAGGCCATAAATTGTCCTTGTTTGTGAGCCAACTCCCTGAAAGCTCAGTGTTTATGAGTTTTACCACCGGGTGTCTAATGGCCAGGCACTAGCGCTGCATCTGGAAGTGTCCTCTAAAGGTGAACACCATGTCAGCGTCTTGTTCAGCGGCCTGAAGATTAATAACACGGGTGCTAATTAATATCTCCTTTTAATTTCTTCATTTTAAATTTGCCTTTCTTGCGTTCATGCCTGTAGGCCCCCATAAGATTCTCTCTCTCTGCCTCTGTCTCTTTGTGTTTCTCTGACTCTATCTCATTTTCCCCTCAATCCAGTTTAGTTGTTTTATTGTTTGTTTAATAAATGTGGACTTTTACACTATGAATAATGGCAGATAATTCAGTCTGGAGCTTTAATATAAAGTGTTTGGACTCAGGCTTTAGTTGTATTTTTTTTTTAAATTTGAAATTAATTGATGTCGACTAATTACCTGAGAAATATGAGGTGAAATGGAACACAGCCCTTTGTCGCTCAAGGCTCTAGCACAGGCAATAGATTAGAAACATGGGATAGAAAGGGGAAGAAGAAAAGATAATATTCAGTTATTGTTAGCATATGCATTAAAAGTGAATGACTTGTAGCACTGGGGGAGTTGAATCATCTTCTTCATATTAATGGCTAAATTGCTGAGGGAGTAGAGGTGAGCGTGCCCTGCGTCGCATGGAGCACAGGGACGCTTGGAGAAAGTGGCAGCCCTCTGCAGCGTGAAGGTGAAGGGTTTGAGGGAGTAGCGATCTGTGAAGGCATTTTTCAGAAAGGGGAGCATAGAGCAAGGGTTTCCAAACTTTTTTTTAATGTACTAGACACCGAAGTTGACTTTCATTAAGCTGCAGACCCCCATTTGAAATGATTTTTCCCAAGGGCCCTGATATGAAAAGCAAGTGTGGTTCGTGTTAAGTATTAAATTGTTTAGATTTCATAGAACTATTCCTCATTTTGCTGAGGACCCTGTGGAAGCTCCTCAAGGACCCCCGTGGGTCTCTGGACCCCAATTTGATCAGCACTGCCATGCAGAGTGTGGTATTGTGTTCATGAAATAAGATTGCAGGAAGTTGCCGTTCTGGGCAAAGCAGTGGCAATAAAGCTATGCAACCTGGCTGGTGTGGATGGACTGGATGATGGGTTATGTTTTTACAACCGGAGGTCTGGGGCTGCCAAGGCCAGACAGGGACGCTGGTAATGAGGGGGCAGAGGCTCAGGAGACGGCGATGACCCCAAGCCTCTCATTCCCAGGCCCCTCAGGAGGCAGTCAGCCCACATCAGCCAGCAGCCAGGGGATTCCCCTACCATGCACTGCAAGAAATCTTTTTCTCATCTTCCACTTCTCTGCTCTTTCCCCCCTTGTTTACTGCAACTGGTTAAATTTATCTTTCATAATATGGATACCTCTTCCCAAGGACAAAGTAGATTAATGGCACAATGGCAGCTGTGTTTGCGCTCCTAGAAAATTTCAATGGCAGAGGACCTGTTGTGGTTAATTCAGTCTGCCTTGTGTCAGTCACTCAGTCCAGCAGCCATCTTTTTTCCTCTTTGAAAGCACAACAAGGCTGTGATTGCTCCAGAGACCAGGGTAGTGTGCTGACAGCCCCTTTGCTGCTTGAATAATACAGCCCAGCTATGGGAGGTGAGACAAGGTGCCAAAGTCCAATTCACTTACGGGACTCGACAGCACAAAAGCCCCTGGTTTACGGAAAAGGGCCATGAATTAATAATCACCTAATTGACTCTTAGGTTTTTTCCTCGTCTCCCGCTCTGCCTTTTGTGCTTTCAGACGAAAGCCCACTCTGTGTATCTGTCAGAAGAGGTTTGGTGTGGATGCGAGCTCTGTGTTTAATGACCAGGCAGAGGAGGTCAGGCTAACAGGCTTGTTCCTGACAGACATTAAGGTCAATGACGGGGAGTCCCCATAGTGGTATCTCTGGAGGACTCCATGTGAACGGGCCCAAAATCACTAATCTAACCAACCACTGTATGAGAGGGTTATATAGTGCAATATATTTTAGTTTAGACTCCTTTAGGCATTATTACTCAAGCAGCTCAAAAAGTTCCAATAAAGTCAGAGAGGGCTGAGCGAGGACTGTGCAAGTTTGAGTCAAACAAGTTTTTATTAAATACAAAATGTAAAAATTGAAAATTTATTGTAATTTTTAGCATCTTTTTTATTACTTTTATATATTTAAATAATGTAAAAAGTATTTGGAACAAGGCTAACTTAAGATATCAAAACCAGAGTTCACCCCTGGTTGTTGTCTGTTATCATGCATGTTGTATCCTGCCAGGGACTGTCCTTGTGTTGAGGCCAATACACAGATATTACTGTAACAGGAGACATAGCCCTCTTCATCAGGGCCCTGTGTTTTGGTCATGGGCTCTGTTTATAGATGTGGTGCACACCCATGTTGTGATAGCAGATACCGGGGAAGAAAAAAAAAAAAAACACTTTCTGTTTTTATCACTCCTTTTTGTTCCCAGCCTTACAATGTGTCAGTTGTTTTTTCATCACCCATGACAAGGAAAAACAGGATACAGTAACTGGATGTTAGTCACGGGATGATGATAGCGGTGGGGTCTAGGATTCTTAAGAGAAAGTGATTGATCAGATTTATGGAGTCCTAACCGGCCGTGACGAGGAAAGACTGCGTCTTGAGTAAGCCTCCCCAGTCCGGTCTCTCTCTCTCTCTTTTTTTCCCCCCCTTTTTTTTACTCACTCTCACACACAAACGCATGAACACAATCTTATTTCGCGAGCGTGCTCTCTCTCTCTTACACATACACACTCCCAGACACACAAATACACAGACACACTCGCGCTGCATCCTTAGCTAGACAGCTGGCTCGGGCCCTTCTACAGCAGCTCTCCAGTCCCTTAGCATAAACAGCCACTTGTTTCAGCTCTCTTGCGCTAATTGAGTAATTGTGAAACTGGAATATAGCTCTAATTAGCCACATTCATCCTCATCATTAGGCTAAGAGGATACTTATGTTTACTTACTTGATGCCTCCTGTATATATAGCATCACCTTATGCCCTGTGCTGACCTGCTGGAAACTCTGATGAAAATCAGTTATCTAAGTTAGATCCAGTAAACTGCAATTATGTATATTTAAATAGTATAAATTCTTTCACTTGTTTTTTCTTTCCCAGCACAAGTGTGATAAAGCTGACATGGAAATAAAATGTGTAATAAAGAAAAAAAAAGCCTTAACTCTTTGCAGTCGTTTGATACTGCTGGGTTTAACAGATGCAGAAGCTCTTACCATTTCCTTTATTGTCCTGTTTTTCACATCCTTAGCAGACTTTTGTCCTCCCAGACTTCCTCCTTCAATGCACCTGCACTTTGAGCAGGAATTCATTCTCCAGCTGTTTGTCCTGCTCGGCCTGCTTTGACTTGGGCTTTCTCCAATCACTGTGTACCTGTAAGGATTTCCACCCTGCTAGTGAGAAGTCAGGTAGCTGTCTGAGAATCCTCAGCTGATGGAGAGGGGAAAGGCCTAAGAGGATAGATTGGTGTAACCATAGTGCATAATGCTTGTGGAGGGGTGAAAAGGGAAGGTCAAGGGAAAAGCGCGGAAGGGCATTATCATTACTGAATGAATTAGGATTGGCATTTTTTTTTTACCCGTTTAGTATTAAAAAGATGAATCAGGTTTTTTAAATTCCTGGGTGCACATGGGTTGTATCTTGGCCTCATGGCCACCAGAGATGACTGTCCTTGTTTTCCTCAAGAGATGAACTCAGGTGAAGTGAAGGAAGTAGTAGTCGACTGAAGTGGAGTTGAGGAGGAGGAATTGGACAGTGCCATGACTGAGAGGTTAATGTCAGGGAATGGGAGGTTCCTTTTGTTTAACATTTCCTTTGTTTATTGGTGGATGTGTTTAATAGGATTGACTGTGACTGGACCCTAATAGGGCCTCCCTGGCTGATCCCAGTGTCTCTGGGAGATCTAGCAGGCTGCTCTGTCCAAAGCCAGGTCCCCCACTGGGTAATCAGCTCAACTGCCCCCGTCCTGATTGGAGCTGACATTTTAATGTCTGGAGCAGGAGCGTGGTCAGCCCCGCTTAACCTGACCCCCCGCCAAACCACCCCTCCCTCACCAGTGCCCTCTGTTCTCAATTTGCCCTTCCAGGACTGTACAAATCAGGCCAAATTTAACTCTTTATGGGCTCGTTAGGGGCCAGCAAGACACCTCCTTAAGTTTCACAGTGAATTCTTTCCACTGGCGACAAAGCAGTACGCTGCTCCCAGCTCCCCCACGCTGGCTCCATGTGGATTTAGCTCCTCTATGAACCAGAGCTTAGCTGAGTATTTTTACTCAACCCTGATGCCTTTCTGTTTGCCGCTTCTATTTTATTTCCCTCTCTCTCTCTCTCTCTCTCTCTCTCTCCCTCTCTCTCTCTCTCTAGCTTTTTTTAAAGGGCAGCAGTGCTCTGGTTTGCTGAACAAAAGCTCTGGCCTCGCTCAGTGGAAATGGAGGAGCAGAGGCACTATTTTGTTAATATTGGTGTAGTTTGGATTAGCTATGTGATATGTACTGCCAGCTAGTGAAGTATTTAAAGTAACTGTAAAGAAAAGGGCTTTTTTCAAAAATAGGCAATTTAACATTTGTTGTTGTTTTTCTTTTTTTTTTTTAAGAGAGAGAGAGTTGTATTGACACTCACTTGCTATTTAGGCACAAAGAGCAGGAGGATTTCCAAAAAGGAAAACCATTTAGGTCACCATCTGACCAGAATTACTGTTCTTCTTTCATCCTTGATAGAACAACCTGGGCCCTCTTTGGTAGGATTCTAAATTGATACATATTTTTACAAGGAACTAGCCTATGTGGCCACAGGTCATAAATGCCTTAGAGTCAAAAATCAAAAGCTTCTTCCTCTGTTAATCTAAAGCCTCCTCTGGAATCCCCACAGGCCTTTGTGCAGCACCCTGAACGGCAATTACCTTCTTGAATAGTGCTTGACAGTAAAAATGTGGTTGAAGACCTTTTGAAAAATGTCTACTCTTAGATTTTCTTTGTAATAGTTTTGTATTACAACTGTCAGGATCACTGCGCAATCATGACAGCATTTTGTCTCTATATAGATAGTTTGTGGTGCCGCATACATGAAAATTCAGTAAATGAGCTGACTCAGTACATTTGAGCATCATATATGCAAGTGCGACATGAATACTCATATCCAAGACTTACTGCACCACCTGAAGAAAAGTAATTCAAGAAAAAAGTCATTTCAAGTTGAGTTGGAGACTGATGTTCATCTTTTTACCTTCATACTGTAAGATGAGGTAGCGAGATGTGTGTGTATCTTGTCTCAAACTGAAAATCTCACAAACATAACTGGTGATGTGAAACCTAAAGCTGGGCTATGCATCCCGCTGCAGTGGCATGACAAGTGAAGTAAAAAAGAGAGTTGTGATTTGTATGGGGAGTCATGAGTTGGCTACCAAAAGTTTCTCTGCCCAAGTCCCATTAAGTGCAGTTATATCACATTTAAGCAAGACATTTCAAAGCCCTTTATCCACAGTGTTATTGATTGACCTGTTCCCAGGCTGCCAAGTCCTCACCTTGTCTTGACATGTCTGTTCTCCTTTCTTTATCCCTCCGTGTTTGTGTGTGTGTGTGTGTGTGTCTGTGTGTATGTTCAGCAGTGTCCAGCCATTTGGAAAGGCACCAGACAGATTCCCCAATCCCCTCCAAAAGGCCCTCTTCACGGTCAGAGACCTCGGAGAGCCCGCTCTGCTCAAAGCGTCCCAGGACGGCCGAGAAGAGTGCTGAGCAGGTGAGAGGACTACAAAACACCGAATTTTGTAGACGCTGATGTCTTCAGATGTTCATAAAACTCTCTGTTTCTCTAACTCTTTGAATTAGGGGATTCTTGCTAAAGGCTATCTCATCCTCAATTACCAAGCCCTCATTATAAGCCTAAAACTTACACATCAATTAAGAGAAGAAATGTAAAGATGTACTTCTAATCATTTTTAGTTATCTGAATCCCACTGACCCTTTTTATATTATGCGGGATTTTTTTTAAATCTCCTTAAAATTAGTTTAGCCTTTCTGCTGCATTTGCACTGCTAATTGTGCAAAAGGTGGAAAATCAATATAGTATTTGACAGATGAGAGCACTTTGAAGTGTGTGCCAAGACTCAGTGGTACTCAGTATTACCCACTGATCTGTGATCAGAGGGACCTGCCTGCTTGAGGGAAGGGGGCCCACTCTTCCCCCTAATCTACAGCTCCTCCTCTCGTACTGAGCAGGCGTACCGTGCTCCCCATCTCACCCCATTAACCCTCTGTGGATGTCCTTTTTCCCTCTCCCTCTTTCTTTCTCTCCCTTTCCTCCCTCACCCAGATGTACCAGTGCCCTTACTGCAAGTTTACCAACACGGACCTGAACCGTCTCAGAATGCATGTAATGACGCAGCACTCTGTCCAGCCCATGTTCCGCTGCCCACTCTGCCAGGACATGCTCAACAACAAGATCCACCTTCAGTTCCACCTCACACACCTCCACAGTGTGGCGCCTGACTGTGTTGATAAGCTTATCGCCACAGTAAGTCATGTGTTGTTGATATTATGTGTGTGTGTGATTGGATGGTGGGTGGTTGGGAGGGATGTTGACAAGGTTGTACTGTTTGTTCCATTTTTCATGGCCATGTTTCTTGAGCCTGAATTGCTTTTGAAATATTTTTTTGGACAATGGGCCGTGCTTTTGTCAATTTGATTATACAAAGTAGTACTACACATTCCACACCATTTTACCCAAGCAAAGCATCGTCTATGGAATTTCTTCAGTTTTTCATGGTAACTTCTTTTGGCCTTTATTTTGTTTGATTGGTATATATCAGTGTGAGACATGAGGGTAGAGACATTCATGGTTTGTATACATTGTTTGTTCCTGACACCCAGTGCCATGGTAAATAGACTGCACAAATACCTTATATTGTACATTATCAGAAGCTTTTTTTCTATTCAGAGAATTCACTGAGACCAAAGCACAATTGAAGAACAAATGTCGTGGCCTTGCCTCCTTGGAAATTTTTTCTATACATCACACCATTCTGAATTTTGAATCCATTTCTGTATGCTTCTTACTGTCTCATGTGTCTACCATTATTTTTTGTGCAGAGAAATATAATAAACAGCCATTCTCTGTTGTGCATAATAGTGACCCAATACGGCATATTCCTATGTGTACACATTATGGCTGGTCAGAGGGCAGCCATTGTGTCAGGTCAAGGACCAGCGTAAGGATTCAGCCATGCCAAGAAGATGACTCACTCACTCTTAGTCAATCTCCTATTCCCATGTGACTGCCTAGCTCTGAGGAAGAATCTTTCCTGCCTCCTCTCCTCTAAATTGCCAACATCTGAGTCTCTATCAAAACACAAAGAATGCGGTTAATTGTGAAATTTGCTGCAGGCGATCCCATTGGCTCATTTGAAGTCAGATCAAATTTAGCCTTTTTCAGATGTATATTATTCTCTTCTCTTGCATTGTCTTAATGTGCCCATTGTCAGAGAGCCTTTTTCCCAACTCCATAGTAATCATAGTCATTTGGGGAGGGTGGCAGATAATCTGTTGGGCTTTTTTTTTTCCTCTAGATGAGCAGCTCTCTTAGCTCCCAGTCCATTTATTCACACATTGACATTCTCACCATGTCTATGATCACCTCTGCGCTAGTCAAAACAAAGACTTTCATTATGAATATGTTAGAGTAATTGTGACAGATAAATCAAAAGTGAACAGTTTTCCCCTTTTAATGAAATTCAAGTTCAGGCAATGGAAATGTTATTATTCACTATTGATCTGGCGAAAATCAAATCCCATGTGAATAATAAATGTACTGACTGTACAGAAACAATGAAAACTGTGACTGCACAAAGCACAATCAAACCTCGTACTACAGTGTTTGAAAATACTGTCTAAATACTCAGCAATAAGTAAAATATGATTATGTAATATATGTAGGCTAAGTCAGGTGATCTTTGATTCACATTCCAAGGTAGACTTATATCAGTTGCAGTAAGACACTCTCCTTACTTTTTTTTAATGCTTATCAAGGGCACATAACATTTTATTTGCTCTGTTTTCTTGTAAATCACTGATTAAATCTTTGTTCTCTTCTGTCCTGTGGAGCTGAATAGCTTGCCGGACAATCACTCAGTAAAACATTGCTCTGTCTGCTGCCCAGCCATCTTCGCCCCCATCTAGAAAGTAAATGGCAAGCACATTAGTATGGTAGATGGCAATATTTGTTTCTTTTATAGACATAGTAATGTACTGAACCACTACAAGAGGACTATGATAGAACAGAGGTAATATAACACACATTAAAACCCGGCACCTTTTTTTATAACTGATGAATGTAGATGGAAAGGTACTTTATCCTCTTCACATGTCTAGTAGGGGAGCCTAATGAATTCTGAAAAAGGTGACTTTTATTTCTTGCCAACCATGCATAAAGATGCACTCCCTCTCTCA